>OZ024718.1:6156376-6350993 GCA_964016875.1 Fallopia convolvulus | reverse complement strand
GGCAATGACTTTCTTAGGTCATGACGTCAACCAAGATGAACCACTAGCAAACTGCTTAGAGAATTCCAATAATCGTTGATTGAAAACAATCCCAAACTTTTAGAGAAGTACGGAGTTACTCCATGATCTTCAGAGACCAACACAGATTTGTAAAGAATCTTATCAAATTTCTTTACTTATAATCGAACTGTTTTGGGAAGTTTGACCATACTCCTTAAATGGTATAAGATACCAAGGACGTACTAACTCAAAGGATTTTTACAAAGTAGTTGATATAGCAATAGATATAGCAATTGCTATAATGCAAAAGAAAGCTTGCCATCTTTTCATCTCAAACAACTACACTTGCAAAACCCATATAATTGCAAAACTTATATGATTGTCAAATCATACTAGAAACCATTCTTTAAAACCCAAGGAATTATGTGATCTTATTCGACCATGTGATCAGGATGGGAAACTAAACCAACACAACCCTTTACTGCATTCTCATAGTAATAAGACATGTATTCTTGCCTTACCATGTGATCAAGATGGAAGACAAATTACATTCTTACTCACCACTATGAAAACCGTAGAAAATTTTATTCATGAATTCCGTATATCAAATCAACATTTCTTTAAAAATTCATACCAGAATTCTACAAAGTCATAAGATTTTTCTCAAAAGAGAAAATCATAAAACAATTTTCAATTATCCCTTAAATCATAACAGCTTGACAGGAACTCGACATAGGTTACTAACATACTTGCTTTTACTTTGAATACTGTGGAAACAAAGATTAGCTACTCTCTTGAAGAATTGGGCGCGTCAAGCTAATGCATCAAATAAAATTGCTGACCTTATCTTAATGATGCTACTAACACTTTGTTCTAATTCTGTGATGACACTTGCACATTAGCTGGCCTTACCAACTTGGCAAAAGTTTTGAATCAAAACCGAGTCTCAAAGGAGCTACGATGCTCCAACTCACTTCTGAGCCCCACATTTCCCCTCGAATGTGACACTTCATTCCCTCCTCAAGGTAGAACATGATGACATTTCTTGACTTTTCTTAATTAGACATACTGCTAGACTTTTCTATAATCCATAGTATCGAGTAATCTCTGCCTTATTTAAATCAATCTCAACCCAACTTAATTTCGCAAGTTTCATAAAGGAGTTGATTGCTTGCGTCCATTTACTTGCAATCCTTACGGAAAATGTGATGCCAACATCTTCTTACTCATAACAAATTCTTCCAAGGTCGATCTCAACTTGTATGTTTCCTTGACATCCCACTTTAAAGTGATGTAACAATGAAATATTACCAAAATTCAATGCTTGAGATCATCCATTTGCAGAACAATATCCCTTCTGCAACTTAATTGTCATTTAAATTCCGATATCCAAAAGTGAAAGCTATCAAACTCTCGTGACGGGTTTAAGAACTTTCGTTCCTTTTATCTTCAAATCAGGATGTTCCTTTAGTTTCCAATATCTTTTAACAGAAGAATGAATGCACAAGACCAAACAAAATATTCTTGAACCTATCCCAATTCAACATTGGTAAACAAACTAGACTTCTCCATCATTCTAGTCTTCTTACTTAACCATAAGGAGAAAACATATACCTTTTTATTATCTCAAGTTCAAACCACATTGCAAAGGAAGAACTTGTGGTTAGGAGAGTTGCCGACAACTTAATAGTTTCACCAGTACCACCCTAGACATTAGGTTTGACTGATATAAAATCTTCAAAACTCAAACACAACTGAAATTATTTTTCAGCGATAAGGTCTAAGCCTTTTTGATCACAATATTGAAGGATTGATATTTTTCTCCCAACTGATTAAAATATCAAAGGCAAACATGCCAAAATTCTTCCTTGCATGATCTTCTCAAAACTGAACTTTATCATTTCCATCCTTAAAGAAACATAAGTCAATACCATTGGCAAATTAGAACATCTCAATGTTGATTCCATTATTAGTCCATTATAGACCTCAAGTCTTTTCTCATTATCCCGAGTTGGGTATCATACAACGAAACTCCAATAACGTTGTCACATAGGTTAGTCATCTGGATATCAACAACTCATGTAATCAATTAACACTTGTGCTAAGTAGTTAATTGAACATAAACACATTATTGATGAACTTTCACCTGTTCAATCCATTTTGATCAATCAACCTTATTCACAACAACCTTGATGATTAATCACTTGTTCACAACTTAAACTGAACCAACATTCTTCCTTTCTTTCTTACTATAATCATAAGAAATTCCCATTCCATTTAGGATTCTCAATCCTCTTAACTCAAAGGATAACAACATATATGAAAATCTGAGTTTGAACACTATCAGGTTAAAAATTGAATTGCATTTTCCAATAGATTAACAATTCAATCGATCCAACACTTGAGCACTTCAAAGCTCTTTAACTTCTAACTGAGCAAAGAAAAGTACAAAATATCCATGATTCTATACTATAGAGTCACAAACACAGTTGTTGAAGAAAGTTTCCAAAGGTAATCCCTTTCTATTCATGATTCTTTTACCTCACTTCATGATCCATGCTGATCTTTTAGAATTACTCAAGACTTATAAGATTCACCAAATCTTACCATTGAGAAGTAGAGGTTCCAACTCCAAACTTCTATTGATACTCGACTTTCAGAGTTCAGAAATTCCTATAAGAATATTCATGTGAAAACTCTTAATCTTATGACTTCACTGTCAAAGAAACTCACTTTAAAATTCCCTTTTTAAAGACAACACTTGAACTTTCACATAACTTTGAATCATGAACTTTTTAACAAAAATTCTTAACTTGAAATCTTCCATCATACGAGCTTAAAATAGGAAACCTTCAAAATAGAAAATCTTTATGAAGTAGAATACTTAACTTCAAAATCTCACAAAAAGTTTCCTAATAACATGGAAGAAACGACGAGGGTACACCTAGTTCAGACTCTCAAGAGAGAATAGGAATTTATTGAGAACTTGGTCTAGAACCGAATAACCTTTAGGAATCTTCACCTAATCTTACTCTGGATCCTTCTCGGAATCCTTTCCCATCTCCAGGGGATCAAATGTCCACCATAGGACAAACTTATTACCTCATGTCTCAAATTCCTTTCCTCCTCCTATCTCTTTCATGAGTCTGACCTTCAATCTTAACCACTTTCCATAAATAGTTCTAAGACAACACCAATATAGAATTCTCCATAATTCTATATGGAAGGATGATAGTCTTAAAGAAGATAGTCTTAAAGAAGACTAGGAACTTTTAGCTCTGATACCACTTCTGTAACACCCCCTTACTTACCCTAGAGGTATTACCGCCAGTAACCCCAATTAGGACTAAACCAGAGTTACCCAAGGCTTTAACTTGACAGAACTTACTAGAACAAGGTAAATGAAATCATTTAAAACCTAACAAAATTAAGTAAAACTTTACAGTGGAAAAGAGAATAAAAGGTCTTATACAAGCCTTAACTTAAAAAGAATTAGTAAATAAATAGAACAACCTTCTATTTAAACAAAATCTTTATCCAGTCTTCCTTAAGTTCTTATTTCTGAAACTCAGCTTCGCTTTGAAGTAGTTCAACCATGATCTTCACTCAAGTATAGCCATTGGAAACCTTTCTTCAACTTCTGGAGCTTCAAACCTCTGAATCTGCCTCTTGAATCAACTTCCAAGAAGAACCTGATGTGTCGTAAACCAACGGTGGACACCAGCCGACCACATAAAAAGAAAAGAAGATGGACGGGTTAGTCTAATGAAAGACTAAGCAAGCGGAGAAACTAACTTGGTTCTTATGGTTGTGACAAAACATATTGGCATCCAAACCGATTAGACTCGGATTATGATCCAGCAGTTACCAGTCTTATAGAGAATAAGAAGGAGACTTGCATAAACAAGAGAGAGAACACCACCGCTTGTGGTTTCTTTTACGAAACATGAACAATTGTTGGGAACTCATATTAATCACATCACATTTTGAAAAGCTTTCGTCGACTAATCAGATTGACTTAATCAAAGTTTGATTAAGAATCATTCGTAACCGGGAGCAAGAATGGTTATCGAATAGACTAACCATCCGGGTACATTAATGTGCCTAAAACACTTATCTTATATTATTTTCCAAACTTTTTACAAACAAGTTGACATCTTTTAATCGGCTCGAACTACTACCGATGGAACACAATACTATCGAGGTCAGAGGGCATGTTTCATCCTTGAACAACGAATAGTACGGGTCCCAATGATGGAGAGATTAGAGGGCCTGTTTCATCCATAATCTTCTACCAACACATATTAAATGGAACACAATACTATCGAGGTCATAGGGCATGTTTCATCCTTGAACAACGAATAGTACGGGTCCCAATGATGGAGAGATTAGAGGGCCTGTTTCATCTCTAATCTTCTACCAACACATATTAAATGGAACACAATACTATCGAGATCAGAGGGCATGTTTCATCCTTGAACAACGAATAGTACGTGTCCCAATGATGGAGAGATTAGAGGGCCTGTTTCATCCATAATCCTCTACCAACACATAGTAATAAATGCCCCTAGCAAGAGTGCATAATCGTCCCTCAAGCGTAGAGCGAGCCATGGTCATGACCTTAGTGTTAGTGGATCAATATTGATACTGCTTAATATTAAATGGGATTCAATTCCTCATTTAATAACAATAACGCAAGAGAGAATCGTCCACTTGCCTTAGAAGGCGTGCTCAACGTCCTTAGTGACTCCAACAGTAATCTTAATCACCCTTCTGCCAAATATAACAAAAGGATTTCTCAACTACGAGCTCACAGAAACACTTCTTAGTTGTATACTCAAATTCTACAACTTCCTAATCGATAAACGATTTAATTTTCGAATATCGATATATAATAAATCCTTAGTTATCATGCTTTAAGGAGTCATCTTGGCGAATTTATAACTAATTATCCGCTTCACTTTTGAAACAATTTTTTAAATAAAAATTGTTCATTAGCAATAGTTCTTAAAGGTGACCAAATATCGGATCAAACGGATTAACAACGAACCCTGAGTAATTATCGGAAGTCCTTTACCTGCCAATCAGTATCAAAACTTGTATTCGCTATAACTGAAGATCCGGACGTCCGTTTCTCGAGCGGTTTGAACCTGTGGGACCGTATCAACGTCAAGATTATAAAAACGGGGTTTAGAGAAGCCATCAACCTTTGCGACTTTTTTATATTTAGGGGCGGGATTGAGCCATTTAATAGCTTCATTTCGAACTATATCCGATAGTTCGTATCCCCCTTCAACCGGCTTCAAAACTCGCTATTCTGCTGATGATTTTAGCCTTTATATATAACTCCGAATGGAGTACTCAAGTTGAACCGGGCGGAAATCTCCTTTGGAAGGGTCTGTTCGAGAACTTCACAACTTCACTCTAGGGCCAACCTCGAACATCGGGTTTCCTCTCTTTATTCAATAGAACAATGGCCAATCTAGCGAAATCATCTCGTCAAGTAGGTAAAGTAGGCATACGAACCACTTTCGCTTTGCCTTAGACTTGAAACAAAGAAGAAGGCAGAATGGCAACGGATATGCGACATCAGTAAATAAGAAGAACTCTAAGTAAATCTCATGCCTCAAACCTTTGATGGTTGTAATGACTTATGCACCAAGGCACATGTTAGCTAAGAAGAATCGAAAGGCCCTTACGGTGGCTCCGCAACCAACCTGCTAATGAATTTCGATCGTATATACCTTCACTTGAGCCCATGGCTCGTTTGGCTCGATAGTGGCTCGATCCCCGAGCTCGAGGGTGGTTGGGTGATGCCCAGTGGCGGCCCTTGCAGTGGGTGGTGGTCGGAGGAGCTCGCGATCGCCGGCGACGTCGCTTGGCGAGGCAACAACGATGAAGAATTCGAATCCTAGCTCTCCGAGTCCGTCGTTCCTCCTGATTCTCTCATGGTTTCTGGTTTGATTTTACAGCAGCTCAACTCAAGAGCTCATAGGGAGGAAGAAGATGATGAGGAGGTGGAGAAGAGGTAGCCGGCGGTGAGAATTCTTTCTCCTCGGACCATCGTTCCGTCCTAAAACTCTCGGGTTCCTTCCCTTTGTTTTTATTCTTTTGAGACAAAAGTCAAAGACTTTGATAAGGTAGAAGATATGTCGGTGGATAGAATACTCTCTCAGGTTCCTTCGTTATTAAGGCAAGGAAAGATGACTTTTAAAAATCAAAACCCGTCTCGGAATGGGACTCGTGTTAAAGCGGTAAAATTATGTACCTCGGGTGGAAAAACTTACTAAACGACCCCCCCCCCCCCCCCCCCCCCCCCCCGTAAATTATGTAGACCAATAAAACCAATTTTCCATGATTTTATCTTGCTACCTTCAATTTTTAAGGCTTCCGTTTCGTAAATCAAGTTCTTTCCGGTACATAATTAAAAAGACGGCTTATCCAATAAATATTCTTTTTCCACTGAAAAATCCTAGAATTCACACCGATCCATAAAATCATTTCTTTGTGATTTTAGGATATCACCAAGAATTTTCTAGGATTTAATCTCCAACAAAAATATCGGATTAAGCGTTAAAACGGACAAAGAGGTTAAAAGGATATCCGAGAAAAATTCAAAAATATCCTTAAAAACCACAGTTATTACATACAATCTAATCTCGATGAGTCCGCGTGACGAGGAGGAGACGTCCTTTATGACACAACGGGGTACGTACTGCTATAAGGTCATGCCCTTCGGCCATAAAAACGCAGGGGTGAGCTTCCAACGTCTCGTTGACCGGGTCTTCAAAAACCATTTGGGGAGAAACGTGTCGGCCTACGTCGACGAAATCGTGGTGCGGAGCAAAATCCCCGAAGAGCATCTGGCCGATCTTCACGAGGTCTTTGTGACCCTCAGGCACAATCATCTCAGCCTGAACCCCGAGAAGTGCGTCTTCGGCGTGTCGTCGGGGAAGTTCCTAGGCTTCATGATCAGCGAGCGCGGGATCGATGTCAACCCCGCCAAGGTCGAGTCGATTCTCTCAATGAGGTCGCCGCGATCTCGCACAGAGGTACAACGGCTCAACGATGCCGTGAACTACTTGGGGAGGTTTTGCTCCCGCTTGGCGGACAAGTCTATGCCCTTCTTTGTTGCCCTCAAGAAGAACGACAAGTTTGTTTGGGACGAGGGGCTAGAGCTCGCTTTTTCCGAGTTAAAAGCCTTCCTATCAAAGCTCCCTACGTTGTCACCTCCAATGGCAGGCAAGGACTTGCAATTATATGTGGCGGTGAGCCCAGAGACGGTCATTGCGGTGCTAACCAGAAAAGCCACACACCCAGTCTACTTTACAAGTCGCGTGCTCCAGCCTGCGGAGTAGCGATACTCCCCGGCGGAGAAGATGGCACTGGCCGGAGTGACCGCTGCCAGGCGCCTGCGCCCTTACTTCCACGCGCACCCCATTCAGGTCCACTCTGACCTCCCACTTCGACAAATCCTCCATCAGCCCGCCCTCTCCGCGTGAATGACGAAGTGGGCAGTCGAGCTCTCCGATTTCGACATCAGCTACCTCCCTAGAACCGCAATGAAGGGACAGGCCCTCGCTGACTGATGCGATCTCGGAGGAGTGGAAGGTATTCGTTGATGGTTCACGATGTGATGCCGGTGGCGGGGCTGGCGTGTTCCTCGCCGGTTCCTCGATCGAGACGGAGTACGCCCTTAACTTTGCCTTCGATGCCACCAACAATGAGGCCGAGTATGAGGCCATGATCGCCGGGATAGAGATGGCGCTCCTCAGTGGAGCCCGCAAAATCAGGGTCTACACCGACTCCTAGCTAGTTGCACGTCAGCTCAACGGGCAATACGACACCCGGACGGGGTTCCTGCCTGCGTACCGAGAGAAAGTTAAGGCCTTGGTGTCATGCCTAGAAACCTTTGTAATAGAGTCCATCCCGCGAACCTTGAACACGAAGGCGGATGCTCTCGCGAGGTTGGGCTCTTCCCTCCCCTTGGAGGTAGGAAATCGCGTGATGGTAGAAAGAAAACTCTCGCGTAGTGTAACCAGCGAGGTTCTCTCCGTCACCACTGGGGACTAGAGGACCCTGATCACGCGATACATGGAAAGCGGCGTCCTACCAGAGGACCCCACGGAGGCTCGGAAGTTAAAAATGCAGGCAGCACGCTATTGCGTCATCGGCGGCCGTCTCTATCGCCGAGGCTATGCTGAGCCCAACCTGTTGTGTGTGCCGACCGAGTCTACGGAGCATATCCTCTATGAGGCACATGAGGGGGTTTGTGGTGGCCACCCAGGGTGGCGATCCCTATCACATAAAATCACCCATTTAGGATACTTTTGGCCCACTCTCCGGCAAGACGCAAGGGCCTATGTCCAGCGATGTGACGGGTGTCAGAAGCACGGTAAACTCCAGCACGCGTCGACCTCGCGTCTTCGCTCCATCCACGCGCCATGCCCCTTCGCGATGTGGGGGATGGACATCCTCGGCCCCTTCCCCAAGGTTGTTGGCCAGGTGCGGTACATCCTGGTCATCGTCGACTATTTCACGAAGTGGGTCGAGGCACAAGCAATGGCAAAGATCACGGGGACAAAGGTCTGCGACTTCCTGTGGAAGAACCTCGTTTGCCGCTTTGGCGTTCCCATGACCATCATGACTGACCATGGCCCCCAATTTGATTGCGAGGAGACCCGAACCTTCTGCTCCAACCTTGGCATAACCCTCAAGTTTTCCTCTGTGGCCCACCCTCAGTCCAACGGCCAGGTGGAGAAAGTCAATGCCCGCATCTTGTCCGATCTGAAGAAGCGCCTGGGCATGGCGCAAGGTCGTTGAGCGAAGCTTCTCCCACTCGTCCTATGGACATATCGCACTACCGCGCATCGCGCAACGGGAGAAACACCTTTCGCTC
Organism: Fallopia convolvulus; assembly: GCA_964016875.1. Taxonomy (NCBI): domain Eukaryota; kingdom Viridiplantae; phylum Streptophyta; class Magnoliopsida; order Caryophyllales; family Polygonaceae; genus Fallopia; species Fallopia convolvulus. The sequence continues at coordinate 6,342,094 of OZ024718.1, read as the reverse complement.
TAACTTACAGGGCGAAAGTGCTAGTCCCAGTAGAGACCTTGGTCCCTTCGGCGAGAGTTTTCGATTTCGATGAAAAAGAGAACGAGGCCAACTTCAGGGTCGAGCTGCTATTTAGGGACGAGCTGCACGAGGTGGCCGACCTGCGCTTCACAGAATACAAACGGCGCGTAGCGGTGTATCACGATAAGAAGGTCAGACCCCGGTTCTTGGCAACGGGTAGCCTCGTCTTGAGGCGTACCGAGGGTGCCAAGATGGACCCTAATTGGGAGGGACCATACCTCCTCGGGGAGGAGGTCGCGCTCGGAGCTTTCAAGCTCAAAGATTGTGAGGGACGTACCCTGAGCAAAACATGGAACATCGATCGGCTCAAAAAATATTATGTGTAAACTCTCCAAACTCCGCTATTTCCTACAAATTTTGTGAATAAAGGGTTGTGGAATTTTCAAATCTGACTCAAAAATAAAAATTTTGTGCAAAGTCCATCCCTCGCTTCCCGCTTGGGGTTGGAGATTCTCGGTTTTAAGTTGCGAAGTCCACCCCTCGCTTCCCGCTTGGGGTTGGAGATTCTCGGTTTTAAGTTGCGAAGTCCACCCCTCGCTTCCCGCTTGGGGTTGGAGATTCTCGATTTTAAGTTGCGAAGTCCACCCCTCGCTTCCCGCTTGGGGTTGGAGATTCTCGGTTTTAAGTTGCGAAGTCCACCCCTCGCTTCCCGCTTAGGGTTGGAGATTCTCGGTTTTAAGTTGCAAAGTCCACCCCTCTCTTCCCGATTGTGGTTGGAGATTCTCGGTTTTAAGTTGCGAAGTCCACCCCTCGCTTCCCGCTTGGGGTTGGAGATTCTCGGTTTTAAGTTGTGAAGTCCACCCCTCGCTTCCCGCTTGGGGTTGGAGATTCTCGGTTTTAAGTTGTGAAGTCCACCCCTCGCTTCCCGCTTGGGGTTGGAGATTCTCAGTTTTAAGTTGCGAAGTCCACCCCTCGCTTCCCGCTTGGGGTTTGAGATTCTCGGTTTTAAATTGCGAAGTCCACCCCTCGCTTCCCGCTTGGGGTTGGAGATTCTCGGTTTTAAGTTCAAATCCCACCCCTCGCTTCCCGCTTGGAGTTGGAGACAATAAAAACAATCATGCGCGATCCGAGCGAGGCTCGTGGTCGTGGCATAAAAACAATCATGCGCGATCCGAGCGAGGCTTGTAATCGTGGCATAAAATCTGTCATGCGCGATCCGAGCGAGGCTCGTGGTCGTGGTATAAAATCTATCATGCACGATCCGAGCGAGGCTCGTGATCGTGGCATAAAATCCATCATGCGCGATCCGAGCGAGGCTCTTGATCGTGGCATAAAATCTATCATGCGCGATCTGAGCGAGGCTCGTGATCGCGGCATATAATTTTACCTCCACGATTCAAGCGAGGCTCTAGACATCTTCAGCAAAATGAAAAACTCTCCAAATTTCTTCAGTATCATCCTCAAATTCATCTTGAAGAATGGAACCCTGGAAATGCCAAGAAGCTATGTCAAGGAATACGGTAAACATTTGTTCAAGTATGCTATTCTCAAAGCGCCATTTGGTGTAGAGTACAGAATGGAGTTGAAGATGCGCGATGGCCGAGTATGGTTGTGCCAGATTGACTATCCTCCTAGAACCAATCGTCACTCTCACAAAGAACTCGTCCAAATCAGGGAGTACGATAGCGATGCTGATGATTGTCCACACAAAGTAACGAAAGGCAGGAAAATGAAGAACACCAACAAAGCTTAAATCCACCCCTCGCTTCCCGCTTGGGGTTGAAGACTATAAAAACAATCATGCGAGACCCGAGCGACGCTCGTGATCTCGGCATAAAAACAATCATGTAAGATCCGAGCGAGGCTCGTGATCTTGGCACGAAAACAATCATGCGTGATCCGAGCAAAGCTCGGGTTTACGACATAAAACGAGTGTCCGATGTGTCCCGAGGGTCTCACAAATGTTGTAACACTCGGTCCATGGGGTTGGATCGGGGTATATGTACAAATAAACTAAAGTAAGAAACACAACGCAACCATCAAACATGGAGATTTACATAAAATAAGGCCACGAGGGCCGAAATGTCATAATTACAGACCCCTGTGGGGCCACCAAAACAACGAGAATATAAAAAAAACACATTAAAGAGTCAGGGGCATCCTTCATTCCTTCGGGACCTTGGCGGCGGTTTCCTTCGGGGCCTCGGCGGCGGGTTCCGTGGGAGTTTGGCGGACGGCCGAGTCAGAGATCACAACGGGCTAGGAGCTCGTCATGTCGGTCGCGGGATGAGAATCTGCGACGACGGGGTTCGGGCTTCCCTGGCTGAGGTCCTCCGCGGGGGGTGCCTCGGAAGTCACGGTCCCATCCTCTCCGAGGAGGAACTCGCATTCCCCCTCGGGCTCCTCCCCAGTCTCTTCCCCCATAGCCAGTGCGTAGTTGGGGTTGAAGAAGGTAATGCGAGGATCCATGGGCCCGTACTTCGCGACCGCCTGCCTAACCCCCATGCGGACGGCTTGGCGGAACATCTTGTTCACGCTGCCCAACAACTCTTCTTTGTACTCCGCAGACTCCACGTACTTGGGGCCCGCAGCCTCAACTTCCTCGTTGAGCTCGATGACGCGCTGTCGGAGGCTGTTGATCTCCTCCTCGGCCTTTTGGAGCTCCGCTTCCTTCTCCCTGAAAAATTTGTGCTCCGCGGAGAGTTTTCCTCGGAGCTCCTCGATCTCGGCCTCAAGATCCCCAACATGGCCCTTAACCTTCTCCGCCTCCCCCTTAACCTTCCCCGCCTCCTCCTTAGCTTTCTCCGCCTCCGCCCTAAGCCTTTTCGACTCCTCCTTTGCCTTGGCGACGGCCTTGGCCTCGTCCGATGCCGCAACCTCCGCGGCTCGAATCCGTCTCTCGGCCTTCGCGAGGTTCTTGTTCTTCTTCTCGATCTCGGCGTCGCGGGCCTTGAGCTTCGCCTCCATCTTATCCATCTTCTTGTGGAGGAGGCTGACGCGACTGGAGTTATAATTCTCGAAGAAGTGATGCTGAAAAACCAAAAAACATGTTAAAACAAAGATGATAATAATGGAACCAACAAAAAGAACAACCTCGAAGAAGTAGGGCATACCATCGCCGAGTAGCGGAGGATCTCATCGTTGAGGGCAGCCTCCGAGAGGTTGTTTGCCCACGCAACCTCTTCCTTCCAGTCCGCCCTGTCCCAATCCTTGGGCACGCCCCGACGGGTCCGGGGCAGTGAAACTTGTCGGCAGGAGGCCCGGTGGCGGACACAACCCGGCTCGCGGGGCCGGAGCGGTAGGCCATCTCCCCTCCCGAGGTCCCCTTCTGGCCGTCCCCCTTCTGTTTTTTCTTCTTGTCCTGGCGAGTGGGATCCTCGGATTCTTTCCTCTTTGATCCGACTCCATCGCCGGATCCTTGAGCAGCTTGGGAGGACGTTCTCGCAACGTCCCCCTGGACGAGGCCCCCTCGGTAATCTTCACCCCGGGCGCCTTCGCCGGCAAGGGTGTTGCCTTCGGTTGTGAGGTCGGTGGCCTCGCTTGGGGGGATGGTTCCTTTATGACGAGGCCCTTAGAACCTCGTGGGACCTGGGAGGTGGAGGTGGAGGTAGCAGGTTTCTTTCCTTGCGCCCTCGAGGTCAGAGCGTTGAAAAGATCCACTGTCAAAAACACAAAAAACATGTTAAAAATAAGTTAGATAAGAAACAAGAAGCGAGATATCACAAACAATCGAGGCGTTGCGACCTGAGCGAGGCTCTCGTGGTCAGCACTAAATAAGCGAGGTATTCCCTCGGGGCCATCCGTGGCCCAGAACCAAAATCAAATAACAAAAACAAACAACAAAAGGGAAAGTGAGTACCCTCTTCGCCCTCGCGGGGTGGAAGGGTGAGACTCAGGCCGGCTCGCTCAAGCCGGTCCTGTGCCAGGTATTCTTGGAACGATTCCTGGCGCTCAGGGACAAATCACTTCTTGATCTCGTCTGCCTTTTGTGTGCCTTTGGGCCGAACGAAGTTGTCCTGGGCCGTGGGGAAGTTGAGATACCTCCCGGTAAGGTCCCGAACCAAGAACCATTTCTTCTTCCACGACCCGACATTCGAGGGGGCCGTGGTGATCTTGACGCCGGGCAGGCTGAGGTTGACGAGGCAGGACTCATGTTCCCTCCTCGCTAAAAACAGGCTCGACATGGTGTCGAGGTCAGGTCCCTCCCCGAGCTCGTGGCTGCGAAGAGTGTAGGCGCACAGGAACCTTCACGCATTGGGAAAAAGCTGCACGGGGCAGACGTGCATGGCCCATAAGAAACTAACGATGTGCGGGGCCAGAGGTAGCTGAAGCCAGCCTGGAGGCTGGGCAGGTGCACAAGCACGCATCTGTCGTATGTCGCCAAGGAGCAGCCCTCTCCTTCGGGGAGCGCTAGCTCAACCCCCTCGGTATCCGCTCCTCGAGGACGGGCGGGACGCTATACACGACATCAGTAATATGCTCCACAAAAAAGCTTGCGAGGTCATTGGAGTCGGACGACCTCGCGATAACACCAGCCACTTCCTCATCAGAAATCGAGGACGAAGCCATTTCGACACCTGATTATGCGCGAAGTCGGGAGAAACGCGAGTTGATGGAAACGTCGGAATCACTGGAAGAAGGCTCGCTAAAAACCAACAAGGGAGACCTCTGGTTCTGAGAATCACTAGTCTCTACACTCCCTACGGTCTCAGAAGCCTCCTCGTAGAATCTCTCTTGAACTTTGAAAACGAAGCCTGGTGGAGGGCTCGAAGAAGCTCCTCTAGGCATGAAAGAGCGACGTACAGGCCACGAGAGGCGAACACCTGGAAAAGAAAAAGTGTTGAGACATCAAGCAAAGCCACAAAAATAATACGCGAGGTAAAGACGGGAAGAGGCCACGTGGCACCCTAGGGCTACTCTGACAAGATAGGACGGCGAGGAAGAAGGTGAAGCGCCAAAATGAAGAAGGAAAAGATGGAATGGAAGCCAGCGGTAGGAGGCCAAACGTCCCGTCAATTAGACATCATGACGTTTGGCTTCCCAAGGCGTTCGAAATTCAAAAACGAAGAGGACGGAGGAACTCAACCGTCGATCGGAAACGAAGGGTTCAGAGGCATTGCGGGCACTGCCCTCACCACCACCGTTTCACCGCGTAACGTCGGCACGAAATGCCGAAAAGCAACCATCGCCCGCTAGGGCACGAAACAAAGCAAGAGAAAACGCAAGAAAAAGGTGACAAGGGCACCACGCAGAAGCACACGCCACCCTCACCACCACTGTTTCGCCGCCGTGACGCCGGTACGAAACACCGAGAAACGAACCGTCGCCCGCCTAGGGCACGAAACGAAGAGAGAACAAAAAGGAGAGAATCAAAAGCGTCGCGCAGGCACGAGCGCCGCCCTCACCCCCTCCGTTTCGCCACTGTGACACCGACACGAAACGCCAGGGAGGGTCTGTCTCCCGTTAGAGTAGTAGGCGGCGAGAGAAAGGCGAAGAACATCGAAGACGAGAAAAAGGAGTTGGGCACTTACTTGCTTAAAAAGTGACTCGGATGGTGCGGTGGCGCTCTTGGAGTGTCGGAAGATTGTCGGGAACCGTCTGGAAACCGCTGCCGGAAACTGAAGAGGTGAAGGAGAGAGAGAGTGCTGAAGGAAGAAGATAAAGATGAGGCATGTGAGAGATGCTTTTTAAAGGGCGAACATGGGCCTCTCCCCGCACCCGAAAGGTTTATTGGGCCTGGTCTACCTTGACGGCCCATTAGGTAAAATGCGGGGGTGTGGGCCCAGGAAACATCGCGTGCACGAACAGCAGAAAAGCCTTTGTGACAGGCCTTGCAAGAGATCTCCTCGCAAAGCATCCACCCAACCTCTCAACCTCGCATCTCGTAACCCTAAGAAATACAAACCCCGCACCCCGGGTTTGGTGAATCAAATGCCCCTCGTATTTATGACCCGCGGTCCTCGGAACGAGGTCCCTTGGCCATGGGGTTGTGATGATGCTCAAAAGGGTAGAACAAGAAGTGGACCCGGGGTACAGAGAATAAACGGACCCGACGGGACTCCCAAGGTGGATTCCGGGGCCCACCACCATACCCATCTTTTAAATAAACAATTCCCTATCCGAGCGAGGTCTTCCGAAACCTCGGGGACGAGGTCTAAACCTCATTGCCGACTCAACTGACACCCCCGCCCACCTGGTCCACTCAGCTGCCGCCGTTCTTCCCAACCAATCATCGGCTGCCTCGCCCCCGGACCAATCAGCAGCCTTGATCTCAGGCGTCCCACATTGGATAAATATCGAAATTCAGTTCCCCAATTCTCTATAAATAGAGGAGAACCTCGTAGGTAGAAAGGGGTCGAAAAACATCTTGAACTCAAGAACTATCTTGCTCGTTGAAGATCGACGTGTTGAAACATCGTCAAAAGACTTCGCTATAGACAAGTGAAGTCTACAAAAAGACTTCAAGTCACACAGAGAGCTTTCGCTCACACCAAAGACCCCGCTGCTCCATCTCGTAAGCCACCATCACCACACTCGAACTCGAAGCTCAACCTCGCCACCGGAGTCCGTCAAGTGGCCTGTAGATAATAGAATCTCGTAGTGATTAGGAGATCTCGAACCCTGTTAGGTCAAGATCTCAAATACTCTTAGGAGGTCTAAGGTGTAAACCTCGTTCTGCTTGTAAACCTCGTTTGTTTGTGACCTCGCTGTAAGAAAACAATAAATAAAGAGCAAGCGTTTGCACAATCGAATAATAGAATCCCGTTTCTTGTCTTTTAGCGACGTTTTATTTCGGGTTTCATCAGCTATACTATATGAATTTAACAATTACTTAACACAATCTCTTATAATTATATAAACGAATACTTTCTACAAACAATATTTATGTAAAACGATATCATGACGGAATGAAATGTGGCGAATAAGTTTTAAATACATACCTTTGATGAAACTATCGGAAAAATTGACGTAATTCCTTCCTATAACCAACTCAGTTTTGTGAATGATTGTTTATTTCTTGTGTGATTTTTTTTGGAAAGAGCTATGTATGAGGTTGTGTGAAGGTGGCGGAATGAGAGTGAAGTTTTTACACATCTAGGTATATATGCTGATTTGGTGGCAATTTTAACAAATTTTTTTTAGCGACCAAAACATCTGATCCATGTCAGCGACCATATGGTCGCTACATAGGTTTGGTGTCTCGCGACCATGTGGTCACTATATGTAGCGACCATATGGTCGCCAACGTCTGGCGGGAAAATTGCCCACGCATTTATTGCGACCAAATGTTGATTTTCTTTTGATGTAGTTGTTGGGAAAAAATGAAATATTATATTCAGAGGGATGCAAAAGTGCATGCACATTTTGGATAATATTGTTTGAAGAACATTACTATATTCGAGACGGTTTCTCATTCTCAAAGCACACATCGCAAATGTAATCTTCGACCTTTTCACTCGAGAACTCCAGCCGCATAGGATGGTGATGCCCGCCGTGCTCATGCTCCACTCGACTTTGCACCTCTGTCAAGCATTTATAGTGATAGGCTACATTACAAATCTTACACAAGTACAAATTATACCTACCAGATTCTCCACAAGCCTCACACTCGTACACCAACTGATAAGCACTCAAATTTGGCAATTGTACAGCCAAAAAATGCTCCTCCCAAACATGTCTTATTATCGTAGGCATCAAGCGACATTTGAGATGGGTTTCGAAGATGCACGACTCACAGTATTCAGAGAAGCTTTTGCCTTCTTCCTTGTTATGATTTAAGCTTGACTGTATATATATATATTATATATTATATATTGTTGTTATAGTTATAATCTCTATATTATGAAGACAGTTTAGTTAACTGTTAGGCGTCAAATAGGGGGTTAGTTATGGGCTGTTAGAAAGGCAGTTATGCAGTTGTCATCCAGGAAGTTATGTTAGAACGATGGCAGTTGATCTCCCTTAGTATAAGTATGTAAGTCGTGTGCATTACAAGGTTGTTGGTTAGACAGACTCTTGTTTAATATATATAAAACACAATACAGTAGATTGCAACTGTATTGTTGCAGAAAAGATCGTTTGTGTGTGTGTGATTTCATTCTTGACTATTGATTTTTGTTATTCATCTAAAGAGACATTGATACTTCTTCAATTGGTATCAGAGTGTAAATAGAAGAAGTAAGAAAACAATCATGTCGAGAGGAAGTCAAGAAGATGATGTAGAAACTATGAATTCTACTGGATTCCAGACTGACTCCCTTAGAACTCATGGAGAAAAGATAATCACATTTCAGTATCCAATGTTGTCCAAGTGCAACTATGCCGTGTGGGGTATAAAGATGGAAGTGTTCTTAACTGCGCAAGGTATATGGGAGGCGGTGGAAGAAACATCTCCAATGGATGCCAAGAAGGACAAACTTGCTTTGGCGGCCATCTACCAGGCAATTGGAGAGGATGTACTTCTTCAATTGGGGGCAAAGAAGTCTGCTAAAGAAGCATGGGATGTGATCAAGACCATGAATGAAGGAGCCGAGAGGATTAAAGAGGTAAGGATCCAAACTCTCTTGAGAGAATATGAGAGTCTTAGGATGAAGGAGAATGAATACGTGGATGAATTTACTACAAAACTAAATGTAAAAGTGAGTAAATTAAGAAGTTTTGGGCATAAAATTGATGAGGAAACTGTGGTGAAGAAGTTATTGAGATCCACATCTTCCAAGTTCATCCAAATAACCACAACCATGGAGGAGTTCTTTCATTTAAAAACTAAATCCTTTGATGAAATAGTTGGATCCTTGAAAGCACACGAAGAGAGATTACATGACTTTAGTGAAAAGGGTCTTGAAACAACACTTCTTACTCGTGCTGAGTGGAGGGCTAAAGATAAGAAGAAATTGAAAGATAAATCTTTCAAAAATGATAAGAGTGAGAACTATAAAGGGAAGGGTAAAGTTCAGGCTGTTGAAGGAGAAAAGAAAAGCAAAAAATGTTTTGATAAGAATAAAATAAAGTCTTTTGCTTGTGGTGAGATGGGGCACTTTAAATCAAAATGTGATGCTAAAGAAAATGATGAAAAGGTAAACCTCATGATGAAAGGTGAAGATCAAGAACCTGCCCTGTTGATGGTTACTGATGTTGGTATCACTGAGAGAGGTCTGTTGGCGCCAGAATTCAAAGATAAGGCAGGAATGGATGGCTACAACAGATGGTATCTGGACTCGGGTGCTAGCAACCATATGACAGGGGATGAGAGTCTTTTTGCGTCACTTGATAGGAGTTTTGGAGGGAAGATTATGTTTGGAGATAGCTCTTCTGTTGAAATCTTAGGAAAGGTACAATTCTTTTCTCTAGTGCCTCTGGTGAACACATTCCATTGACCAATGTTTATTTTATTCCAAAGTTAAAAACAAATATCATAAGCATTGGTCAACTGGATTTGAATGTCAATAAATCTGTCATAAGAAATGGATTTTTGTGCATTTACTCTGATCGAGGAAGGTTAATTGCTAGAGTCAAGAGACATGTTAATAAGCTGTATATTCTCCATATCAAAGTGTCTTAACAAGAGTGTTTGATGACAAAATTGGGAGATAAAACTTGGTTGTGGCATGCAAGATATGGTCACCTCAGTTTCTTTGCTCTCAGAAAACTTGCTCAGAAGAGGATGGTGAAAGAGTTACCACACATTGATCATGTAAATCAATTGTGTGAGGGATGCCTCGTGGGGAAGCAACACAGAACTTCATTTCCTCACTCCTCAAAATTCAGGGCAAAACAACCTCTAGAATTGATTCATGTCGACTTGTGTGGTCCAATTCAGCCAACCACTCTTGGAGGAAATAATTTATCAAATTTAAGAAGAAAGTAGAAGTTGAGAAGGAGATGAAGATTAAAGTACTCAGAACTGATAGAGGAGGAGAATTTACTTCCAACAGATTTAAGGAGTTTTGTGAAAATGAAGGTATCAAAAGGCATCTTACGGCTCCTTATTCTCCACAGCAAAACAGTGTTGTGGAAAGGAGGAATCAAACCATAATTGATCTGCCAGAAGTATGTTAAAAAGCAAAGGTGTGCCATCTGGTTTGTGGGGAGAAGCAGTTCAAACAGCAACTTATGTCTTGAACAGATCACCTACTAGGAGTTTGGAAGATATTACTCCGTATGAGGCTTGGCATGGATGATTACCCACTGTTCAACACTTCAGATTCTTTGGAAGTGTAGCACATGTGAAGAATGTCAAGCCAAATTTGACAAAGTTGGAGGATAGAAGCACAAAGATGATTTTTGTAGGATATGAGGGATCCAAGGCCTACAATTTTTTTGATCCTAGAACTAAGAGGATAGATGTTAGCAGGGATGTTAAATTTGAAGAAGAAGAGAGTTGGACATGGGAGAATGATGAAGATAATCAGAATAGTGCTCCTGGAATTTTCAGCATTGGTATTTCTGAAGGCACCAATGGTTCAAACCAGAATTCTTCTCATGTAACTGTTTCTGACTCATTACAACAAGCTTCAAGTCCTCACATTGGTGTGCACTCACATAACAGCTCGGTACAAGACTCACCAAGATCAAGCAATCAGAATGTTTCAGATAGTGATTCAGGAACTCCTCTGAGATTTAGATCTCTACAAGAAATCTATGATGAAACTCAGGAGGTAGAAGACGAAGTTGGCCTGTGTTTTCTCTCAGAAGATGAGCCAAACACTTTGCTGAAGCAGTTGAAAATACAGATTGGAAGAAAGCCATGGATCAAGAGATTGAATCAATCACAAAGAATGAGACATGGAATCTGGTGGATCTTCCTAAAGGTCATAAGGCGATTGGTTTGAGGTGGATCTTTAAGGTAAAGAAGGATCCAGATGGGAAAATAAATAAGTACAAAGCCAAGTTAGTTGCAAAAGGCTATGTGCAAAAATTTGGCATTGATTATGAAGAGGTTTTTGCACCTGTGGCTAGATTGGAGACAATTAGGATGCTAATAGCGTTTGCAGCAGCAAAGAAGTATGAGATTCATCATATGGACGTCAAGACAGCTTTTTTGAATGTGATCTAAGTGAAGAAGTTTATGTAAAACAACCAGAGGGCTATGAAGACAAGAATCATCCAAAAAAGGTGTTGAGATTACTCAAGGCCTTATATGGTTTAAAACAAGCACCACGTGCATGGAATTTTAAACTGAATAAATTCTTGAAGGTGCTTGGTTTCACAAGATGCAAGAATGAGCATTCTCTATATAAAAGAGTCAGCAGTGGAGAAACTATGATTTTAGGAGTTTATGTGGATGACTTGATCATTACAGGATCAAGTAAAGATGTGATAAACTCATTCAAAACAGAAATGAAGAAGAATTTTGATATGAGTGATCTCGGGCTTCTAAGTTATTCTTTGGGGCTGGAAGTAAAGCAAACTGAGAAAGAAATCTTCATTAGTTAGGAAGGGCTTGCAAGGAAGATTGTGGAAAAACTAGGCTTGAAGGAATGCAATCCTAGTGTGATTCCTATGGAGCCTCAGACAAGACTGTCTAAGTATGATTTGGATGAAGATTTGGTGGATGGATCTCAGTTTAGAATCCTTATTGGAAGTCTAAGATACTTACTTAATACTAGACCCGACATTAGTTATAGTGTTGGAGTACTAAGCAGATTTATGGAGTCTCCAAAGTCATCTCACATTGATGCTTTGAAGAAGGTTGCAAGGTACTTAAAGGGGACTGCCAAGTTTGGATGTATTTATCAGAAGAATCCCTCACATACTTTGCTGATTGGTTACACAGATAGTGACTTAGCAGGGGACATTTATGCTAGGAAAAGCACCAGTGGAGTAATTTACTTTTTAGGGAGAAATCCAATTACTTGGACCTCTAAGAAGCAGAAGGTGGTGGCTTTATGTTCCTGTGAAGCGGAGTATGTGGCTGCAACAACAGGAACTTGTCAAGAAATTTGGCTACAGAGTGTCTTGGAGACTTTAGAAGGTAAGAAGGTTGATGTGCCAACTCTGTATGTTGATAACAAATCTGCAATTGCACTTGCAAAAAACTCTGTATTCCATGACAGGAGCAAACATATAGATATTAAAGTTCATTTCATCCGAGACTGTATAGAAAAGAAGAAGATCAAGTTGGAGTATGTCAAGACAAGTGTTCAGTTGGCAGATTTGCTAACCAAACCTTTGGCCAGACAACGTTTCTGTGAATTAAGGAGCAGCATTGGAATGAAGATGCTAAGTCAAGCTTAAAGGGGAGAATGTTATGATTTAAGCTTGACTGTATATATATATATATATATTATATATATTATATATTGTTGTTATAGTTATAATCTCTGTATTATGAAGACAATTTAGTTAACTGTTAGGCGTCAAATAGGGGGTTAGTTATGGGCTGTTAGAAAGGCAGTTATGCAATTGTCATCCAGGAAGTTATGTTAGAACGATGGCAGTTGATCTCCCTTAGTATAAGTATGTAAGTCGTGTGCATTACAAGGTTGTTGGTTAGACAGACTCTTGTTTAATATATATTAAACACAATACAGCAGATTGCAACTGTATTGTTGCAGAAAAGATCGTGTGTGTGTGCTTTCATTCTTGACTATTGATTTCTGTTATTCATCTAAAGAGACATTGATACTTCTTCATTCCTTGCAGGAAACGCAAGCCAATCTCTCGGTAAAACTATACCGAAATCGATGCTTGAGGTCAGGACATGGATTTCCCCATGTACTAGTTTTATCAAATGACTCTGCACATTCGTTGTGCAGAGCTAAACTGCAATCTTTACAAGTGTAAGCTGCACCCTTAACTTGTGTTCCACAAGCCATGCAATTAGCCTCATATTCAAGCCCTTTTTCTATGTAGTTGGTGATGATATGACCAACTTTGCAAAACCATTTCTCCTCTACCTTTGAGGATTTGCTACTCTCACCATATTGCATCATATAAGGAGGACTAAATGAAGGAAAGTATTGGGCTTGTTGCCATTCTCTATACACGATGAGATCTCGTCCATCACTTTCCTTGCGTTTAATCATATACTTGACCGCTGAAAGGAGGCAGCGCGAATAATTGCTGAGATAACATGAGAGGGCTAGTATCATGATAGTATTGGTAATCTTGGAGAGGATCCAATACAAGTTTTGAGACTTTATAGCCGTCAGATCTCTCGTCGTAGTATTCTTTGATTGCCTTCGATCTCAACATCATCCCAACCCTTGGCTTGGTACCATTTTCGGGTTTGATCAGGATTTGTTTATAAATACTCATCGAATTTTGTTTGTAACAAATAGATGTTTTCCGGCATGCACTCAACTATTGTTGGGCCCTCCACAATTTGGCCCAAGAAGAATGCTGTGAGCCCAGCATCGTCAATCCAATTGAATTACCAGAAAGAGAAGACGATGGAGCAATCAGAGCAAGGCGGAAATTTCGGACTTCATGATCAACACTAACGGCTGTGTAATTAACGACGAGGGCGGAATCTCCGGGATATGCTAAGCGCTCCACCAACGATCAAAATGAAGGGAGGATTATAAAGCCAGGCTGAGGCGAAAATAAGGGGGGAATTGACACTGGCACTTTGAACACAAGCAAGAAGCAAAAACTCATCTTTGTTTAATCGTTTCACTTCCATTCGAGTATTATGAGATACTTTGGAGATTTATCTGCAACTACAATCCCAATATACGCATTTCAACTTACTTACTATTTGTTTTCTATTCTTTATCTGATTCAACGTCTTGCTCATAATTCATAACGCGTTGCGATTGCTTTTTGGTTAGGAATTCCCTACTTCAGCAGGTAACGTGTTAGTACGATTATCCTGCCCAAAACAATTGGCGCCCACCGTGGGGCCTAGCCAAAAAAGGAGACACGCTAAAACAACCGCAAGATCCGTCACATGGAGGGAATCCAAACTACATACAACCACGTAGGGGATCTCGACAATCACGAGGTCAATGAAGTGACGAACAATCAAGGCGATGAAAACATGAACGGAACTGGAAACGTAGTCGGTACAGGAAACATAGATGGAACGGGGAATGGTGATGGAATCGAGCAAGGTTCTGGGGACACCAATGGCAATCCTGGTACTTCCGAGCAACGGGGAGCTGGGGGAGGTGATGCCGACGTCATTATGGAGCTCCGATCAACAATGATTGCTCTTCGGAAAGACTTGGAAAGCCAAAAAGAGGCCAATGCCAGATTCACCGAGGTATATGAAAAACAGATTGAAACTTTAACTAATGAATGCAACTTGCTTCGATCGCGGGTACAATCGGCTCCAACCCGTCCCCATGGGACCGATGTGGTGGAAGGAGTTGCTAGGCGGTTAGACATGGATGATCCGAGTCTCGTGACACCCGATGTCGTCAGGCCAGTAACCGGGTATCAGGTAAACGGTAATTCTTTAAGAACGATACGGGAAGATACCGAGGTTTCCCAATTACGGGAACGCTTCCGAGCTTTGGAGGACCGAATTACTCAGGTCCCAGAGGCACCCCAACCGATAGCAATGGAGAGGAGAGACGGTTATACCGACTCCCCCTTGGTACCTGCTATTGCAAGGGTTGATATCTCCCGAAAGTATCACGTCCCCGACGTACCTAAATACGAAGGGGTGACAGATCCCGATCAACACATAGCCGCATTTAAACATGCTATGAATATTAGCACCGTCCCTTTTGATATGAAAGAAATAGTCATGTGCCGCTGGTTCGGGAACACATTGTCTGGACCCGCTCTCAATTGGCATTCGCACTTACCTCTTGGAAGTTTCTCATCTTTTGCCGAGTTGATTGACAAGTTCAGGATTAGGTTCGCAAGCAGTCGACACGCCAAAAAGCGATCAAGAGATTTATACCGTTTGGTCCAAAAGCCGGGAGAGTCTCTAAAAGTTTTCCTCAACCGCTACAATGAAGAACTAGTGACCATTGAAGGATGTGATACCGCTACGGCTGTGGAAGCGTTCCGAAGGGGCATATCAATACGTAATCCTGAGTTGTATCGTGAACTAACTAAATATCCTTGTTCCAACTTTGATGAGGTACAGGTAAAAGCTTTAGCCCATGTTCGGTTAGAGGAAGACGACCTCTTTACCGAGAAAGCAACGAGTCCACATCGACCTGATCGGAGACAGGGAAGACGGGACACAAGATACATTCCGTATCCAATCGCACCTCATGCTAAGACTACCGTCAATGCAACGATGTTTAGACAAGCTGACAGATACGAGAATCCTAGGCTACCTCCGAAACTCTCCTACTACAATTTTCATGTGGATGCAACCGAAGTGGTACGAACCCTCAACGCCATGGGAGACACTGTTAAATGGCCTCGAAAGAGTAACACGCCAGCACATCAAAAAGACAAATCCAGATGGTGTGATTTCCACTTTGATCATGGACACCAGACCGATGAGTGTATCACATTGCGAAAAGAAGTGAGCGAATTATTACGAAGGGGGCATCTCAGAGAATTAATATCGGAGAAAGCAAAAGAGCAGTTAGAGCGCAACAAGGAAAAAGCAAGTCCACCACCCCCACCAAAGCACACTGGAGTAATCAATGTCATCACAGGGGGATCGGAGATTTGTGGTATAACCTACTCCGCAACCAAAAGGATCGCAAGGGATACTAGAAGAGAGTGCCCAAAAGCACCATCCCGAACTAGTCTTGCCATGATGCCAATCACCTTCGACGATGTCGAAGAAGAGGAAGTTCACCATGACTTCTTAATAATCTCTTTAACAATAGCTAATTTTCTCGTCAAAAGAATTTTAGTTGATAATGGGAGATCTACTAATTTACTCATGTTGGACGCCTTATACAGCTTAGGTTTCGGGATGGACGATATCACCAAAAAGTCGACGACTTTGGTAGGCTTCAGTGGAGAATCACGCAATACACTTGGGGAGATATCATTACCTACCGTTGCAGGAGGAGTTAACTACCAGGAAAAATTCCAAGTACTTGATTGCCCTTCACCTTTTAATGTCATCTTGGGCAGGCCATGGATACAGGGGATGAGGGCTATCCCCTCCACCTATCACCAATGTGTAAAGTTCCCAACACCATGGGGGATTCAAGAGATTAAGGGAGAACAGAAACTGGCAAGGAAGTATTACTCCATAACAATGAGAGCAACGACTTCCAAGAACTTACAGCTTGGCGCGGGGAAGAAGGCATCGGATTAGCAATTAAAGGACTGTAGAACGACCACATGTTATGCAAAGCCGGAGACGCCCGAGCTCCAAGAGGTAGCGCTTGATCCCTTAGAGGCATCCAAGAAAATCCAAATAGGGGCAGATTTGGAACCAACTTTACGTGAGCAAATAGTGGAATTTCTACGGTCCTACAAAGATTGTTTCGCCTGGTCGAACGAGGATATGGTAGGTATTGATCCCGACGTAATCACCCACGCCTTAAATGTCAATAAAAAGGTGCCACCAGTAAAACAGAAAAGGCGTAAGTTCGCTCCTGAACGAAATCAGGTAATCAACGATGAGGTAAAATCCTTACTTGAGTCTGGAAAAATCAGAGAAGTACAATATCCTGATTGGCTTGTGAATGTGGTTGTTGTTAAAAAGAAAAATGGTAAATGGCGCGTTTGTGTAGATTTTACCGATTTAAACAAAGCATGTCCCAAAGATTCGTTCCCCTTGCCTCATATAGACGCAATGGTGGACGCAACGGCAGGGCATGAATTATTGACCTTCACGGATGCATTTAGCGGGTATCACCAGATAATGATGCATCCTGACGATCAAGAAAAAACCGCATTCGTGACCAATCAAGGAACTTATTGTTATAAAGTTATGCCCTTTCGGTTAAAAAACGCAGGTGCTACTTATCAGAGATTGGTTAATAAGATGTTTCAGGAAAAATTGGGGGATACGATGGAAGTATACATAGACGACATGTTGGTCAAGTCACTGAAGGCGGAGGACCACGTTAATCACCTAAGAGACGCGTTCGAGATTCTGCGAAGTTACAAGATGAAGTTGAACCCCACCAAGTGCTCTTTTGGAGTAACGTAAGGAAAGTTCCTCGGCTACATATTGACACAAAGGGGAATCGAGGCGAGTCCAGAGCAGCTCAAGGCCATAATGGAGTTGCAATCACCCAAGTGCGTTAAGGATGTCTAGAGGATAACGAGACGAGTAGCTGCATTGAACCGGTTCATATCAAGATCTTCAGACAGGAACAAACTGTTTTACGACATCCTAAAGAAAAACAAGTCGTTCGAATGGACAGAGGAACATAAAAAAGCCTTTGAAGAGTTGAAAAATTATTTGTCTAATCCACAGGTGCTATCCAAACCCAAACCGGGCGAGAACTTGTATGTGTACTTGGCCGTGACGAAGGTAGCAGTAAGCACAGTCCTGATCCGAGAAGAAAACGGAGACCAGTTGCCCATCTATTATGTAAGTAAAACCTTGCTTGACGCAGAAACGAGGTATTCCCCCATGGAAAAATTAGTGTTGTCTTTAGTAATGGCTTCATTAAAATTGCGCCCTTATTTTGAAAGTCATTCTATAATCGTGAGAACTAATTACCCAATGAAAAGTATCATGTTAAAGCCAGAATTATCAGGTCGACTAACAAGATGGTTGATTCACCTAAATGGTTACGACATCACCTACGAGCCCCGAACAGTGATGAAGTCTCAGGCGTTGGCAGATTTTGTGGTTGACTTCACTCCTACCACTTCAGAGAATGGAGATCAAGATGTGATGCAC
Organism: Fallopia convolvulus; assembly: GCA_964016875.1. Lineage (NCBI taxonomy): Eukaryota > Viridiplantae > Streptophyta > Magnoliopsida > Caryophyllales > Polygonaceae > Fallopia > Fallopia convolvulus. The sequence continues at coordinate 6,324,360 of OZ024718.1, read as the reverse complement.
GTAACAGGAAACGGCAGATGGTTGATGCATACAGACGGAGCGTCGAACCAGATTGGTGTAAGATTGGGGGTAGTCCTGAAGTCACCACAGGGGGATAGGATAGCCCAGGCTGTTCGATGTACATTCAAGGCTACTAACAATGAAGCAGAGTACGAGGCGCTTATTACAGGGTTACTTATCGCTAGAGATCTAAATGTACAAGAAATTGAGGTAATCTGTGACTCGTTACTTATTGTGAATCAAGTTACGAACTCGTATGTTGCCAGGGATTCAAAGATGAAGGCATACTTGGAGAAGGTACAAGAGATCGTAAAGAACTTCAAACATTTTGAGATAAGACAGGTTCCTCGAGATGCTAACACGCAAGCAGACGCCTTAGCCAACCTCGGATCCGCAATCGACCCAAGGGAGTACGACAAGATACCTTTCGTGTATCTTGATGCACCATCTATAACCAAAGAAGCAGACATGTTAGAGATTCGAAGCCCTGATGAAGACAAGTCATGGGTAACCCCTTATCTGAAGTGGTTACGAGATGGAATTTTGCCAGAAGACAAGGAAGAAGCTCAACGACTTAAGGTAAAAGCTTCCACTTTCACTGTTAAGAATAACATTTTGTTTAAGTGGATGTCGTCAGGAGTTCACGCGTGATGCGTAAAGGAAGAGGAAGTACAGAAGGTGTTACAGGACATACACGATGGAGAATGCGGAAATCATACAGGGGGTCGCAACTTGGCGAAGAAGGCGAGCAGGATGAGTTACTATTGGCCTACCATGAACAAAGATGCAGTGGAGTTTGCTCGCAAATGTGACGCGTGCCAGCGTCATGGACCTATACCACATCAACCTTCTGAGTTGTTGCATTGAATGTAGGCAACTACAAGATGAACAGTTTCATGTCTATTTCTCTAGAGTGCAACAATATTTTCATACACTTGGTGCTTGGGGCTATCACCCTTGTGAGAGGGAATTGTGTCAGTGCATCCTATATGGGTTGAATCCTGAGACTCTACAATTGGCTGAGTACATGAGCAATTATAGGCTATGGAGTATGGTACCAGAAGAGTGTTGGGATTTCTTTTGCTACATGAGCTATCAATGTGAGCAGGTTGAACAACATCCACCTATGCTTCATCTAGTTGAGAACTCCTCTTTAATGTTGAAGAGATGATTGCAAGGCTAGCTATCACAGTAGACCAGATGGGACAGAACACTGAAGCTAGTATCAAGAATATAGAGACTCAAATCAGTCCAGTCCACTGGCTACTGAAGTAAGCAAATTGGAGGCAAGAGATTCTGGGAATTTATCTTCACAACCCATACACCCGATGGAGAATGTGAGTGCCATTACATTGAGGAGCGAGAAGGAGATGATCGAAGACGATCTGAATTCTAGTAAAGAACCGCATCCGCTGTTGGACGTAGGTGATTGTGGATCTACCTTAGAAGTTGATAATGATTATATGCATCCCGACTTTCTTCCTCTTAACTCTCAAAATCCAATGCTCATATTTCCTGAGGCACTCAATGACACTATGAAGCCTATAAAACCAAGTGAACCTAAGATTGGTGCTAGAGATTACATGGAGTTCATCTTTGGTAAGAGTGGTAATGTTGATGAGTTCTTTGATCCATACTGTAAGTATTCTTTGACTCCACCACTTGTGTTGAATTTGTTTGAGCATATGCCATCTCATGAAAATTGGTCTCACAAGTTTGATAAGTTGAAATGGTTTTTAAATGGGTTATTATTCAATTTGAATTTATGCTTGTGCTACTTATGTTTTTGTGAGATGTGTTCCAAGGCTTTTGACAGGTTATTAAGGGCATTAACAATGTCTAATGTTGTGAATTCATTGCTCTCCATCTATCTTGTGTCTTCACCACTAGACCGTTCCCACTTTGAACCTCCTCCATATTCAAAAGAGTAGACGACTTTGTGAGTGTTTTCTCTTCCTTTCTCTTTTATTTTATACATTGGGGACAATGTATTGTTTAAGCACGGGGGAGGGGAACACTTACATGCTAATATAGTTTTGCATTGCATATAGTTTAAATTCTTGCAAAGCATGTTTAGATTTTTGCATTCATAATTGCATAAAAAAACAAAAAAAATCAGAAAAATTTAAAGAAATACAAAAAAAATTATCATGCATTTTAGGTTTGTCATATTTCCTAAGCAAAGAAACCACTTGTCCTCTAATATTTTTTATGATGATTTTTTGCCCCTTAACTTGCTTGGATTGTTTGAAGCTTGATAATGTTTATTTCCTTAAGAGAATATTTGATAATTTGATTGAGCATGTATATCCTTGAGATCTAAGTTACACGGAAGTTCTAGGCAAAGTTTACCTTGTGAGATTATTTTTGGCCTTTCTAGGACTATGCATTTATGAGTCCTCTTTTTCATTGTATGTTCTCACTTTGATTGCTTCCTCTAGAACTTGCATTTAAATATCTTTTTCAAGGCTGCATTCATGACTTTTGCATATGACATTAAAATGATTGAGGCATTGTTTTATTAGCCTATTATTCCCTTATCCACCCTTACATATGAACCTTCTTTTGAAGCCCCTTTCTAAGCCTTAATAGCCATATTTTTTGAAGCTTCACAAAATGAATCCAAAGCCTTATATAAGCTTGACCCATCCGGGAATTAGATTTTTACTTGATTTGCTTTGTGGTTGTGAGCCAAGTATGGGGGAGTTGAAAGAGTAATTAGTGGATGAATATTTGAATTTGAAAATGAGGGTGAAAAGAAATAAAAGACTAGCTTTAAAGTTGAAGTCTTCAATTGGTTGAAAGGAAAAATTATATGAGAGTTGAAGCAAAAAAGAAGAAAAAAAAGAATGCAAGTGAAGAAAAAAAAGAGAAGATCAAATGGAATTAAGAGAGTAGGAATTGGGAAAGAAAAAGAATTGAAGTTTGGTGTTATTTTAGAATTGAGTTTAATCTTGATTCCCGGATTTAGCACCACAAGACCAAATGATTCCCTGCCAAATTCTTATTACCTTGGCCCCATTACAACCCTCAAAAGACCTCGTGATTTTTGTTGTATGCATAGTCTATAGCGGTGGAGAATTAGAACACTGATGCAAGCATATGGTAGCTAGGCTTTCAAAGTTGAGTTTGAGCGAAACACATATACCTTTAAACACATGAGTGAGAGTGAAAACACATGTTCCTAGTGAGGTTTAGAATGGATGTGTTCACTTGATCTATTTGGATGCCAAAATACATGCCCAATTGTTGAATCATGTTTCTTGTTATTCTTGCTTAAACATTTATCAAAGTGGATGCATGAATTGCTTGTTTGTGGGGGTGTTAAATCTATTTCTTGCTTGAGGACAAGCAAGGTTTAAGCATGGGGGAATTTGATAGCATGCATTTAGGCATTAGTTTCAGGGCATATTTATGTTTAAATCTTAGGTAGTTGCATGCAATTTGCTTAGTATTAGTAGTTTTTGCATTTCGGTGTCTACTCTTGTTTATTCGTGTTTTTAGGTCATTTTGAGGAGCAAGCATTGGTTAAGTTTAAGGATACAAGATTAAAGATATTCAAGTTTCTTTTCCAATGATATTCAAGCCATTTCTGATGATCATTAATGCCCAAGAGGTTGTGGAAAAGAATGCTTAAATCCGGACCATCCAGTGAAGTTGTTGTTTTGACACCACTTTCTTGTGACGCTTGGTTCAGGAGCTACGGTGATCGGATGAAGCTGAATTTGGTATCATTGGAAAGCTAACTCCAAGAGCTACAATTCATGTTTTTACTGCGAGTTCAAATTCCAACTCTAAGTGAGTCAAAACAGCATCCGAAAGTACCGTCAGAATGTTGTCAGAGACAGGCCGCGATCGCGGCCATCCAAATCGGCGATCACGGCTTTACACTGACTCGCCTAGTCAAATTAGTCTAGGCCGTGATCGCGGCCATCAAAAAGGGCGATCGCGACCCATCTGAGCTGCTCGCGCACGAGGATCTTTCGAGCTTATCTTTACTTGTTTTTTATTATATCTTTCCTTTTGTGTTTTTAGTTGGCTACTTAAAAACCTAGTTTCATCCATTGTTTTGGATCTCTATTCTCTTCTAGACCTAATTTCAGACTTTGGTATTTTCTCTCTTATGGAGAACTAAACTTTCTAGATTCTATTCGAGTCGAAGCTTTTCAGATTCAAGTTGTTGTGAGATTTGTCTATTCAGGTTTATTTCAACAGGTTATTTCAATTCTCTTGTGAGATTTGTCTTTTAAATTCAGCTTCATCCGATCACCGTATCTCCTGAACCAAGCGTCACAAGAAAGTGGTGTCAAAACAACAACTTCACTGGATGGTCCGGATTTAAGCATTCTTTTCCACAACCTCTTGGGCATTAATGATCATCAGAAATGGCTTGAATATCCTTGGAAAAGACACTTATATCTTTAATCTTGTATCCTTCAACTTAACCAATGCTTGCTCCTCAAAATGACCTAAAACACGAATAAACAAGAGTAGACACCGAAATGCAAAAACTACTAATACTAAGCAAATTGCATGCAACTACCTAAGATTTAAACATAAATATGCCCTAAAACTAATGCCTAAATGCATGCTATCATGCATCCTATAACATCTCCTTGGCCATTCATGAAATGGGGGATGGACATTGTGGGAAAACTTCCTCCAGCTTCGGGGCAACGTGTTTACATCTTGGCAATGACTGACTACTTCTCTAAATGGATTGAAGCTGAAGCCTTCAAAGAAGTTAAAGATACGCAAGTCATCTCCTTCATAAGGAGGAACATTCTGAGCAGATTCGGAATACCATCCACCATAGTCTGCGACAACGGGTCCCAGTTCATCAGTGACAAGACAAGATCATTCTGCCAGCAGTACAACATACAGTTGGTGATGTCAACGCCTCGTTACCCTCAGGCTAATGGGCAAGCAGAAGCAAGTAACAAGGTGATTATTAACAACTTGAAGAAGCGGCTCAAAGAAGCAAAAGGGAAATGGGCAGACGAGTTACCCCTTATCCTGTGGTCAGATCGGACAACCCCAAAGACAACAACAGGTCATACGCCTTTTTCCTTGGTCTATGGATGTGAAGCCGTACTACCAGTAGAAGTAACTTTGCCTACAGTCCGATACGGACTCACCACTGAAGAGTCAAACCTGTCCAACCTGTTACATCATTTGGATATAGTGGACGAGTTACGAGATGAGGCTTCAATTCGGATGGCGGCATATAGGCAGGGGTAGCTCGGAGTTACAACAAACGCGTTAACGCCAAAGTATTCCAAGTAGGAGATAGGGTGTTAAGAAGAGTCTTTCAGAATACGCAAGAATTGAATGCTGGCAAGTTGGGAGCAAACTGGGAAGGACCATACCAGATCACGAAGATCGTAGGACAAGGAGCCTACGAACTAATGTCACAAGAGGGAAAGACGGTCCCCAGAAGCTGGAATGCAATGAACTTGAAATTGTATCACTTTTGAAACACGACGAGTTTTGATAAGGTAATCCTCATACAATTTATCCTTTTACATTATATCATTACATCTTCGTACATACACGAGTACAACAGTATCAAGAAAACTAACAAGGGACGCCTTGTGACGTTACAAGCCAAAACATGGGCCCTCGCCTTGTGATCAGGCAACGCTGTGCACACAACGACTAGTCAAAAGATGCAAGAGACGAGAACATGTAACAAGAATTCTAGAACAAGAAGAATCTTTCATTTGTAACACGATTCATGAATTTATTGCAAATATTTACATTTCAGACAAGTACATCATTCTCTCTCCCTGCATCTAACATAAAAAGCGCTTTACAACGAAGAATCTATTGCTAGAATTACAAGTACGTGTGCTAGACAAATCGACTTCCCTACGACCGCGTTGATCTTCTTTCTTCAGCATTGAACCTGCCTACCTGCAAAAGAAAGTCAAACACAAATCCAAGACCATAGCAACTAGTAAAATATTATCAAAGTAAAACGTAACCCCAGAAACCAACACGGGGTACAAAGCTGTCTACGTCTGGGCCCTAATACAAGCGGCCACACAAAACATAATGTCTTCAAAAATCCCCAACACACTGGGGGTAGGAAAAGAATTTGATAATAGAAGAAAGGAATCAATCTTTGTCTGTGCCCTCAACTGACTTCTGGTTGTTCATCTCGATCTGGGCTACGTCCTTGGCGACTTGTGAAATGCCGTCGATGAGAGAGGATTTCGTTGACGCGTTGGCCTCTTCAGGAAACAGGTTCTCAAATTGTTCCCTTTCCTTAAGAGCATCCCAGGAGGAATGTCTTCCGGCAACAAATTCCTCAATCGTCTCGACGCAAGCCCTGAGCGACCAGTAGTCAGCTGTATCTTCAATTTCTTGGGCAAGAGCGGCATTCTTCTTCGATACTTCCATGAATTTGTCCTCCCACGCCTTGGAGTCATCTAGAGCTTTCGCAAGGGCACTTTGCAGATCAAGGACCTTCTTCTCCAGAGCTTTCTTCTCCTATCCTAGAATGACAGACCTATCCTTTTCAAGTTGCGTGCTGATTTTACTCTGAGCCAGTTGCTCAGGGTAATCTTTAAAGGTGTCATAAGCAGCAAGAGTGAGTTGAAGTCCCTGGGCAACAAGTATGTATTAAAGTAGACATCCAGACAATCGATAGCAAAAGCAAAAGGGGACCTGATGAATACCTGCCATTGGGCTGCCAGTATTTCGCCGAGAAATTCAGGAAAAGAAGATTGATGGTTTGAACCATGGAGGCAGTCCACTTGTAGAGGCATCAAAAACTTAAGGCATTTTTCCGCATCCATGTCCAAGGACATTATGGTGCTGGGAAGATCCGTCATGCGAGAGGATGTACCTTTCTTTGACAAAGAGGCCTTGGGAGAGTCGCCTGTCACTTTGGGAGGCAGTGACACCATCAAAGACGTATCCGCCGTAGAGGTTGTATTCGCTTTCCTCTTCTTCCTGGCCTCGACTCTTTCCAGAGTTGACAAAGCAGCGGTTGATCTGGTAGTCCTTCAACCTAACATCACGAGAGAGACAAGGTTGACAAAAGACAGGAAGAGTAGGAGCCATAAAGAGGAAGAGAGGGAGACATACTCGACATCTCGGTTTCTTCGGGTTCTGCAAAACACGCCTTTACTAGATTGGGGTAGGATCTTCCCTCCAACGAGAGAGCTTCGATATGGGAGATGACCTGATATGACACTTTGCGGGGCTGAGGAGTAGCAAGACACTCTGCACAAGAAACGCTTAGTGGTCAGACTTGAATAGAAGCCAATAAGTTCAAAAGGAAACACTACCTGTAGATTGCCAACGACTTCTCAAGAAAGATGTATCGATCCCTAGAGAAGACAGTCTCATAAAGAAAAACTTATCAGCCCAACCCCGGTCAGATTTGGATATGTTAAAGACTAGGTCAGATTTGTTGGTAAAGGTCTTCAAAGTCAGACGGCCCGGACTGCCCTTGGAAAGACGATAATTTAGGAAAAAGTCAGCAACTTTGAAGGGAAGACCCTGAGAAGAGCATAGTTGATCAAAGGAAAGTAGAAGTCTCCAAACTTGGGGAAGTAATTGCCCCGGAGAGACATTGAGGGTGGACAAGAAGTCGACAACTAAAGGAGAAAATGGAAAATGGTGGCCAATACGAAAAGGGTACTCATACAAGCACACCCAATCGTTGGCATAAAAATCCGCATGAACGCCAGGGGGAGGAAGAAATACTTCTACATGTGAAGGGAAGCCCGCAGAAAAAGCAAATAAATGGGGGTCCTCGGAAGTGCTATCCCTCCGGTGATAGGAGGTGAGGAAACCAGAAGATGTCAGAGAAGGAGGAAGGGTGGATTCAAGGCAATAGAGAGAAGGGGAGTCAGAGGATGCCATAGTTGAGGGAAGAAGAAAAGTTTAAGACGAAGAAACGAAGGTAGGGGAAAACGTACCTGGACACCGAAGAGCACAAATTGAAGTCTTTGGAAGCCATCATAACCGCTTTAAATAGGGATTGATTGGACGTGTTATGAATTGCTACAACTTCCAAGACACGAAATCAAAAACCCTAGGAAAGTGGAGGCGGGAATTTTCCCGGGTTTTTGATGGGGGTATTGTTGGGCCCTCCATAATTTGGCCCAAGAAGAATGCTGTGAGCCCAGCATCGTCAATCCAATTGAATTACCAGAAAGAGAAGACGATGGAGCAATCAGAGCAAGGTGGAAATTTCGGACTTCATGATCAACACTAACGGCTGTGTAATTAACGACGAGGGCGGAATCTCCGAGATATGCTAAGCGCTCCACCAACGGTCAAAATGAAGGGAGGATTATAAAGCCAGGCTGAGGCGAAAATAAGGGGGGGGGGATTGACACTGGCACTTTGAACACAAGCAAGAAGCAAAAACTCATCTTTGTTTAATCGTTTCACTTCCATTCGAGTATTCTGAGATACTTTGGAGATTTATCTGCAACTACAATCGCAATATACGCATTTCAACTTACTTACTATTTGTTTTCTATTCTTTATCTAATTCAACGTCTTGCTCATAATTCATAACGCGTTGCGATTGCTTTTTGGTTAGGAATTCCCTACTTCAGCAGGTAACGTGTTAGCACGATTATCCTGCCCAAAACAACTATGATGAGTTTTGTTTGCGAGAGGGACGAGTCTAGCTCGATGAGCTGATCAAGGTGAGATCGAGAGGAGATGGGGGAGTCAACGACGATGTTGTCAAATAGTCCTGAGGAGAGTTGGGATTTGAAAAAAAGGCAGACGATTTGGAAGGCGAAATCTTGTGGCGATGAGGTGGGAGAGGAAGGAGAGGATTGAAGGGAATTTGGGTGGAGAATGTTGAGGAAATCGGCTAAGGATAGTGCAGGGCATTTAAGGGAGGCTGCTATGAGAGTAGCAAACTCAGTTTTGCGGGTGAAAGGAAAGCCTTTCATGGCTATGATTGATTTTTGCTTGATTCCGAACAACATCTTTCTTTTGTGTAGAGAAGAAGAAGAAGAATGAATAGGAGGATGGAAGTTAGGTACTAGCAAATGAATGTTATTGTTAAGTCTGAGATCTCCAAGACATAGAAATGTGCAAGCTAGAACAAAAATGATTATTATACAAAGGAAAAAAAGGAATTAAAAGGATTAATTATTGACAGGCTGTTAGTATATAATCATTGAAAAATGAGGATTCTTTTAATATAATCAGGTAGACAGCAATGTGCTCGTCAAACAAACCACTTCCAATTGTTGTCCATCTACATTTCAAACTAACGAAAGTCAACGACTGACAAATATATGGAAAAATTGGAAGGAAAAATAAAACTAAATCCAGAACTTGTATTTTCTTCAGGTTATACATTCTCCAACATGAAAACATATAACAATGGTAATTCTCAGCCTCCTTACTGCTAGTGGAAATGAATTGGTGGAAATATTCAAAGGCTCCCTCAACTGTTTCATTGATCAAGTGGCCATATATATAGGCCTGTACAAACGTTCACAGAAGGTTCTAGGCATAAGCCTTGTTGGCATGAGTACTATACATCAGATAATTAATTACATATATGTATTGTATCCACTACTAGCCCCCCTCGATCCTAGCTGAGTGTAAATGTAATAGCTGCGGTTTTTAAGGATATTTTCGAATTTTCTCGGATATCTTTTTAACTTTTTTGTCCGTTTTAACGCTTAATCCAATATTTTTGTTGGAGATTAAATCCTAGAAAATTCTTGGTGATATCCTAAAATCACAAAGAAATGATTTTATGGATCGGTGTGAATTCTAAGATTTTTCAGTGGAAAAAGAATATTTATTGGATAAGCCGTCTTTTTAATTATGTACCGGAAGGAATGTAAAATACGAAACGGAAGCCTTAAAAATAGAAGGTAGCAAGATAAAATCATGGAAAATTGGTTTTATTGGTCTACGTAATTTTCGGGACGTTTTTCGTTTAGTGAGTTTTTCCACCCGAGGTACATAATTTTACCGCTTTAACGCAAGTCCCGTTCCGGGACGGAAAAGTGCTTATGACGTATCTTGCTTAGAGGCTAAGGAGTGGGGAGATAGGAATTCACGTAGCCCATTTCCTTGACTTTTCAACCATTATCTCCTTCCTTTCCATTTTCTAAAGCAAGGCCGAGAGTGAGATCGAGAACGGACGGAGCGACGAACTTTGGCGATCGAATTGCCACCACCTTGCCACCACTTTGCTAGCTAGCCACCCCAGCTCCACCCTCATCTCCTCCTCTTGTGTGTGTGCAGCCAGCAGCCGAACCAGCAGGGAGAAAGAATTAGGACGGAGCGGACTCGGAGAGAGGAGTTAAGCGCCACCTTCGTCTTCGACTTCTTCTTCGCCTCGTTTGGGACGCCGCCGGCGTTCAACAGCTCGCCAACCACCACCACCGCCAAGGGTTGCTACCGGACACCACACCGCCACCCTCGGGCACTTGGGTCGAGCCGCCATCAAGCCGAACAAGCTCGAAGTTCGAGTAAAGGTATAACGCTCGAAATTAATTAGCGGGGTGGTTACGGAGCCACCGAAAGGACCTTTCGGGTCCGCTTTACTAAGTAAACTTATGGTTTTTATAATCTTGACGTTAATACGGTTCCACAGGTTCAAACCGCTCGAGAAACGGACGTCTGGATTATTACTTATAGCGAAGACAAGTTTAGACATCGATTGTCAGGTAAAGGACTTCGGATAATTACTCAGGATTCGTGGTTAATCTGTTTGATCTGAAATTTGGTAATCTTGTAGAACTGCTACTAATGAACAATTTTTATTTAGAAAATTGTTTCAAAAGAGAAGCGGATAATTAGTTATAATTCCGCCAAGATGGCTCCTTGAAGCATGAAAACTAAGGATTTATATATATATTTATATATATATCGATATTCGGAAATCAAATCGTTTATCGATTAGGAAGTTGTAGGATTGGATTATACAACTAAGAATTGTATCCATGAGCTTTTTGTTGAAGAATCTGTTGTTATAATTGGCAGAAGTCAGATAAAGATTTCTGTTGGAATCGCTGAGAGCTTTGAGCGCGCCCTATAAGGCAAGTGGACGGTTCGCTCTTGCATTAATTTTATTAAATGAGGAATTGAATCCCATTTAATATTTTTGTGTTGGGAACAACTTGTATGCTTAATAAAATATGATAGGTTGTTATATTATTAGAAATAATGACCATGTTGATTATTCAGTTTGCGCTAGAACTGGATTTAGGTCCGTTATATGCGACCTTGTGTGTTGTCTCATGCTGAGGCATTGTTGTGAAGTAATTAGTTTCAGGGGTAGGAGCCGAGTCTCCGATGACCTCTTTATAACACAGTCTATGTTGGGAGGTTTAGCTCGTTACTATCATATCCCAACATTCGGGTCATGACTCATACCTCGTTCAACGTCAAAGGAGGTGTTCGTGCACTCTAGCTAAGTGCAAATTGGTACTAGGTTCGTCAATGATCATGGAATTCATCCCTCTCATCTTGACGTCTCCATGTACAGGTGGATTCTCTACGGTTTTAGCCGCTTAAAATATTACCAACTTGGTTGTGAAAAGTTTTGAAAGTAATGAAAGATAAGTGTGTTAGGCACATTAATGCACCTGAATGGTTAGTCTATTCGATAACCATTCTTACTCCCGGTTATGAATGATTCTTAATCAAACTTTGATTAAGTCAATCTGATTAGTCGATGGAGGCTTTTGAAAATATTGTGTGATTAATATAAGTTCCCAACAATTATTCATGTTTCTTAATGGAACCGCGAGTTGTGGTGTCCTATCTTTTGATTATGCATGCCTCATTTCTTATCCTCTATGGGACTGCTAACTGTTGGATCATCGACCGGTTGTCATTCGGAGTTCGATGCCAATATGTTTAGTCACTACCATAGGAACCAGTCATTTTCTCCACTTGCTTAGTCTTTCATTAGACTAATCCGACCACCTTATTCAATTGCATGGCCGGCTGGTGCCCACCGTCAGTATACGACGCATCAGCTACTAAAGAAGTTAATCCGCGAAGAGAAGGCTAGCCAAGGAGTTTAGAATGTAAAAAGGTTTTGAAAGTGGTCGTTTGAAGAAGAACAAGTCTGTTGTAAATATTTTACTTATGTCCAAGTTGTGGTTATGCTTTTGTGTATGGAAGGCAGTCTTACTATGGTTTGTAATAAAGTGTTATAATACTTGTTGTGATTATAAGTTTTAAAGCCTTGGGTAACCTTGAATTAGGACTAATTAGGGTTACTGGCGGTAACACCTCAAGTTCAATAAGGAGAGGGTGTTACAGTAAACACAGTTTGGATCGTAATTGTTGAAAACGCACTGTGGATAGTGGCTTTGTGAGGAGATCTGCAATTTGTTCCTTTGAGGATATGAAGGCGACTCGGAGAGATCGGTTTTGTACACGTTCCCGGACGAAGTGAAAATCAAGGGACAGGTGTTTGATCTTATGATGGAGTACCGGATTGACAGCAATGTAGGTTGCCCCGAGGTTGTCGCACCACAGAACCGGTGGTCGGGACAGAGAGATGCGCAGATCCCGGAGGAGTGATTGTACCCAGAGGAGCTCGCAGGTGGCGTATGCAACACTGCGGTATTCAGCCTCGGTGGACGAGCGGGAGACGGTGCCATGTTTTTTTGAGGACCATGAGATGAGATTGGACCCGAGATAAATGCAGTACGCACCAGTGGAGCGACGATCAACTTTGTCACCGGCCCAGTCGGCATCAGAAAAGGCAGACAGTAGAGAAGAGGAGTTTGCCGAGATTTGGAATTTAAGGTCTGCAGTGCTGTTGAGATACCGGAGAATGCGTTTGACAGCCTGCCAATGATGGAGACGGGGGTCGTGCATAAATTCGCACACTTTGTTCACTGCGAAGGAAATATCAGGGCGTGTGAAAGCTAAGTATTGGAGGCTGCCTGTGATGCTCCTGTAGAGTTGAGGATCTTCAAAGGGGGGAGAGTCAGGGTCAATGGGTGTGGTTGCCATTGGCGTAGCCACGTGTTTGGATTGATGCATTTGAACTCGTTCACACAAGTCCCGAATATACCGAGTTTGGGACAGAGAGAAGCTCTCAGTGGAGCGTTGAACTTCAATTCCGAGAAAGTAGTGGAGATGGCCCAGATCCTTGACGGGAAATTGTTGGGAGAGAGCAGATACAAATTTGGTGGCGAGATCGGGTGTGGAAGCAACGACAAGGAGGTCATCAACATAGACAAGGACGAAGGCGATGAGATTGTTTTGTTTGAAAGTGAACAGGGAGGTGTCGGCCATGGAAGGGGAAAATCCGAGGACAATGAGAGCGTCGCTCAGTTTTTGGAACCACGCTCGTGGCGCTTGCTTAAGGCCGTATAGGGAGCGTTTGAGTTTACAAATATGAGAAGGGAAGAGGGAATTTACGAAACCTGGAGGTTGTTGAATGAAGACCTCTTCGTTCAAATCCCCGTGGAGGAAGGCGTTCTGAATATCCAATTGGCGGACGGACCACTGCTTCATGGCGGCTAGGGAAAGTAGAAGGCGAATTGTGGTGGGTTTTGCGACAGGGGAAAAGGTTTCGGAGAAATCCACTCCTTCTAATTGATTGAACCCTTTGGCGACGAGACGGGCTTTGCGTCGTTCGATGGTCCCATCGGAGTGTCGCTTGGTCTTGAAGACCCATTTGACACCGAGGACATTGGCGGAGTTGGAGGGCGGGACAAGGGACCAGGTGTTGGTTTGAAGAAGGGCATTAAACTCGGACGCCATAGCCTCGCGCCACTCGGGAAAGCGAGAGGCTTCGGTGAAGTTGGAGGGCTCATCAGGAATGGAGATTGTGGAATTGAGATGGGGCTTGGGTGGCCAGGGAATGGTGCCGTCGGTATGGATTTTAGGTTGGTGTATGTTGTTGCGGCGGCGTGTAATCATAGGATGAGGCGGTGGGGGTGGTTGTGGAATTGGGGGAGATGGTGAGTCCTAATTTGTGGAAGATGGGCTGGGGGTGGAGTTAGATGGGCCCAAATTCGGGCTTGGGGAAGGTGAGTTTATGATTTCAGGTGAGGTGGGATTGATTATGGGAGAAGTTGGGCTCGAGGGCGGATTGGGCCCAGAAGAGGTGGAGGTGATTGGGCTTGATGAGGGATTGGGCCCAGAAGGTGAAATTTCAGTTTCCTGGAGAGGAAAGAATGGTAGGCATGTGTGTGTGGAGGTTGGGGTTGATGGTGAGGGTGGGTTTTGAAAGGGAAAAAGATTTTCATGGAATATAACGTCACGTGAGACGTAATATTTGGAGTGGGACCAATCAAAACATATGTATCCTTTGTGGTTCCCACTATAGCCTAGGAAGAGAGTGGGTGTAGAGCGGAAGGAGAGTTTGTAACGATTATAAGGGTGGAGGTTGGGAAATGCAAGACATCCAAAAACTTTGAAGGATTTATAATCGGGAAGTTGATGAAAGAGAAGTTCGAAGGGGGATTTGTTTTGAAGGAGTGGAGTGGGGAGTCGATTTATGAGGAAAGAGGCCGTCTCGAAGGCAAAGTCCCAAAAGGGGAGTGGAAGGGAGGCTTGTTTGAGGAGTGTGAGGCCCATATCAACAATTCGACGGTGTCGGGTTTCGACACTTCCATTTTGTTGATGGGAATATGGACACGTTAGACGGTGGGTGATGCCAAGATGGGCAAAGAGATGGCGCAAGGGTTTGAATTCGGTGCCGTTGTCGGTTTGAATACTAATAATTTTAGTGGAAAAACGATTTTGAACGAGGTTAATAAAATCGGTTAATAGTTTAGGGACCATAGATTTTGTAGACATGGGGAATAACCACATAAATTTTGTGAAATCATCTACAATCAAAAGGTAGTAACGGTTCCCTTTCTTTGAAAGTTCATGGGCCGGGCCCCAAACATCTACAAAAAGTAATTCAAAAGGGTGAGTAGATCTAGATGGTGAAGGAGGGTGTGGGAGTGCATGGGCCTTGGCCCAAGAACAAATAGGGCAAAGTTGATGTTTTGGGCATGGGCCGTTGAGAGGGCAAAGCTTGGAACGAGAAAGCACAACCCGTTTAACACCTTCTGCCGGATGACCTAGCCGGAGGTGCCACAAATCGGAATTATTGAAGACAGAGACAGAGAGGTTGAGGGACGGTGAAGCAGTGGTGGTCGCCGCCAATTTGTAGATGCCTCCTTCAGCGGGTCCTTGAAGAAGAAGAGCCCCCGTTCGTAAATCCTTCACAAGAAAGAAACGATCATGAAACTCAAAAAACACTTTGTTATCTCTACAAAACTGTTGGACAGAAAGCAGATTTTTTGAAAGAGATGGGGTATGAAGAATTTGAGAGAGACGAAAAGAATGATTATGGGAGAGAAGATTTGTTGAACCGTAATTCTGAATTGGAACATTTGAGCCATCTCCGAGCGTGACTTGTTCGGGTCCTCCATAAGGCAGTTGATCGATGCGAAGATTGGACAAATCCGGCGTGTAGTGGTGAGTGGCCGCCGTGTCGGGGTACCAGGGGAGGGAGGCGGTGGTGTGATTTTCCTGAAAATTCATCGGCGCTGGTGCTTGGTAGCTTTGATCAAAACGATGCCAGCATTCTAAGGCCGTGTGACTCGGCTTTCCGCAGACCTGACAGATGGGTCTAGAGTCTGGGCCGCCACTGAAGTTCGTCAGTGGGCGACCTCTGCCGGCGCCGTGAGAGGGCCCGTGGTTGTTCCTTGCATCATAATTCTGTGATTGACCGCCACGGCCCTGATGAGTATTGATTTGGCCTCTGTTCTTGTCTCCTCGGCCATATCCTCGACCACGATTTTTTCCATGGCTCGTGTAGTTAGCCTCTGGTTTGTGGTTTGTGGAGCTAGTGTTGTTAGCAGATGGGGGTGTTGTGAGGAGAGAGTTGGAGTGATGGGAGAGTCTGGATTCATGGACAAGGAGGTGGGAGAGTATTTGGGTGGGAGAGGGTAAAATTGGTTGGGTGGAGATGGAAGTAACCAAGGACTCGTAGTCTGCACCGAGACCGGCTAGGAGGTAGACCGAGAACTCGGGATCTGGGATGTGGTGGACGGCGGCAGCGAGAGAGGTGACTAGGGACTTCACACGATTGAAGAACTCCGTGATTGTCTCGGATCCTTTCTTCAGCGAGGCGAGCTGCAGTCGAAGGTGAACCACCTAGGCGCTTGAACGGGCAGAGAAGAGATCGTTGAGGCTGCTCCAAATCGCCGCCGATGTCGAACAGTCCATTATCTGGACAAGAAATTCCTCAGTAAGGATGGAGGTGAGGATGGCCATCACCAACTGGTCTTTTGCAATCCAGGTATTGTAGGCTGGGTTGATAGCTCCATTTTGAATGGGTGAAGGGCAGGGGAAGGTACCTTCTGCATATTGAAAAAGGCCTTGAGCCCGAAGGTATGGGATAACTTGTGTTTTCCAGATTGGGAAATTGTTTTGGTTGAGCTTTACTGTGATAAAGCTAGAGAAGGCAGGAAGAGAGTGAACAGCGGCGGCGGGGGCCATGAGAGGGTTTAGGGTTTCTTGAGAGAAGGGGTTTAGATCTTGTGGTGAATTGTTGAGGGAGGTTTGATCGTGTGGTGGTGATGGAAACAAGTTTGGATATTGAGGGAGGTTTTCTTCCTCCATGGTGGAGCGTTTGGACGTCTGTCCTTTTACCGCTCTGATACCATGCTAGTGGAAATGAATTGGTGGAAATATTCAGAGGCTCCCTCAACTGTTTCATTGATCATGTGGCCATATATATAGGCCTGTACAAACGTTCACAGAAGGTTCTAGGCATAAGCCTTGCTGGCATGAGTACTATACATCAGATAATTAATTACATATATGTATTGTATCCACTACTACTTACTTTAGACTATGTAGCATAAGATGATCTTGGCCACCGTGCTCATGATCTAGACTTTTCGATCTCCTGTTATGACTCACACATCACAAAGGCAATGCTCAGAATGATTACTCAGAGAGCTTGAGCAACATTTTTGGTATCTCAGTTAAGTATCTAATCTATAGTGATAATAAGCAACATTAAAAGTATATATATCAATGAATGGAATGTTAAATCATTAAAATCCCTCTAATTGAGTAATTTTCAATGTTTTACACTAACCATTTCCTGTTGGAACGTGCCAATTCCAAGAGTCACTCTTTTCGATCTTTGAAAGGATGCAACCCAAGTGAAGATAGTATTGACAATCTTTGCAAGAGTAAAACCACTTCTCAGGATCCCGGATCTCCTGGCACTCGTCACAGATGTAATCCTCAGCCTCGTCACAATCATTAAAATTGACCCGCCGTGCTGATGCTTCACTTGGACAGGTATCTCGTTGAGGCATTAGAAGTGATAGTAGGTGCAACATATCTTGCACGTGTAAGAAATCAATTCAACACGGGTTCCGCACGCAAAACATATGTGCACCTCCTGGTAAGCTTTCACCGGTAACAGAACTATGGAAAGGAAATGCTCGTCGCAACTGTGCCTGATGACGGTAGGCATGAGGCGACATCTGAGATTGGTTTCAAAGAGGCAGGATTTGCATTTGTTGGAGAAGGCTTTTCTATTTTCCTTGCAGGAAGCACAATCAAACACTCGAGGAAACATGTAGCTCGCATTTCTTAAAGTTAATTTGTAGCAACGATTTCCCCATGTGATGTTTTTGTCAAAAGACTCGGCACATTCCTTATGCAAGGCTAATATGCAACTGTTGCAAGCCATACACTTGACCTCATTGTATTCAACTCCTAATTCTTCCATATACTTGGTAATGGTGTGACCGTTTTTACAGTAGCCTTGATTCGGAATCTCCGTTTGCTTAGTTTGGCTACTTTTACCAGCTGCATTAGGAGGAGCGCATGAATTTAATTCCCATTGACGATACACCACCACAGTAGGACCATCACCGTCCTCGCGTTCCATCATGTGTTTAATGGCTTCCATGAACCGAGGGGGCTCGAAACTGAGGGACGAGTGAAAGAATCGCAATATGATAGGAAGCCTATAGAGGTAATCCAAGAGAGGATCTAATACCAGTTTTGAGACTTGATAGCCATCTGAGCTCTCATCATCTGTGTCTTCGTGTTGGGTTGTTTCCTTAATGACTTCATCCCAATTTTTGGCCTTAAACCACTTGCGTTTCAGATGAGGGTTTTTATCTAAATGTTCCTCAAATTTGCTCTTCCCCAAGTAGGTGTTCTCTGGTTTACACTCAACGATGAGAAGCCTCGTCTTCGGCATCGATGAGGCTAGTTTGATGAGCTGATCAAGGTGAGATCTAGAAGTGAGAGGGGAGTCGATCACAACTTTGTCAGAAACTCCAGTTAACAGATGGGATTGTGCCATCTTACAAATGATCTGGAAAGCAAGATCTTGAGGAAGTTGGGACGGCGGTGTCAAAGTGTTTGGACAAGGAGATTTCGGAACGTGATCTGGATATATGGAGGACATCAAGGACATCCTCCATAGACAAGAGAGGACAAGTCAAAGAGGCTGCAATGAGGGTAGCAAACTCTGTCTTTCTTGTGAAAGGGGCCCCCTCATCGCTATTATCCATCTTTGTTTACTAGAAAAATACAACCTTAGGTCCCTATTTTGGATCATTTTTGAGTGAAAGAGACAGATAGATTTGATAGTAAAGTTGGGAGGCAGAGTGGTGAGAGAGGTATGAGCAGATGAGCGTTCCTGCTGAGATCTGAATTCTCTCAAAGGCATACACAGTATGGGAGGGAACAAGTAATCATGATTCATGAGTTTATTTTACTTATAATTGAGGGCGTTTCAAGTGCAAATAAGTCTTAACTTGAAAACTGAAAATCAATGTGATCTGTTAGATTAATAAAATCAACGGCCCAAAATTGAAAATAGCTTAGTTTGAAAAATAGGGCAAAAGGTTGAGACGGTGGCATTTTTGTAAATACTATCAAATACCAACCCAAAATCGACTTTTGTCATATTACAATAGAAGGGGGTGAGTCTTTCTCCAACACGCTCAAACACAAATCACTTTTGCCCCATTCTCAAACGAATCAGTGGCGCTCTAGCTCAAACATCCAATCTCCATCTCTAAAACTCAAAAGAAGGTTTAATCTATTGCAATGGTAGATGAAGAGCAAGGACTTCGACAGGTTCTAAACTTTCTCTTTTGAATTTTGGATTATAGGGTTCATAAGTGGAATTTTTTAATTGTGATTTTGAACCAATTTTTGGGGTTCGAATTTGCTTGTGATGTTGAATGGCAAATCATACATGTTAAGTCTCAAATTTTCAGTTTTTTGGTGTTGAGTAGATGAAGAATGATTTTCAATTGAATTATTTGTTTGTTCAAAATAAGGGATTCGTCATTTGTAGTAACTGCACTACTTTATCTAAGTTCATGTATTTTATCTATATGTTCATGGATGGTAACTATAAGGTTCACATTTTATTATGTGAAGGATTTTGCGAGGACATTGAGTTATGTTGAGCGTGGGAACAAATAAGGTTGATTGAACAAGTTTTGGAGTGATGTATTTATGTAGATTCATGTATTTTATCTATATGTTCATGAATGGAAACTATAAGGTTCACATTTTATTATGTGAAGGATTTTGCAAGGGCATTGAGTTATGTTGAGCATGTGAATAAAAAAGGTTGGTTGAATAAGATTAAGAGTGATGTAATTATGTAGATTCATGACGTGCAAAAGGTTGTCACGAGAGGTTATTTCCCTAAATCTAAGATATTTGCTTGTGCAATGTGGTCTATCCTAATTCTCCCATGTTACTTTTTTATTTTTGTCACAACTTGACTACAAACTTTTTTATGCTTGATGTTTATGCTTAAAAATTGAGTTGAGAAGCAAAGTTCTCAAATATGCACTTGATGTTTATGCAAGGCTAGCTTAACGATTCTAGGATATGCTTAGATTAGATTCTAGGATATGCTTAAATTAGATGAGCAATGAAACCCATATTTTGTGGTAAGTGCATGATTAAAATAATTGTCTGAAATTAGAAATGAATTCATTTAAGTATCCACATTCTTGAAAGTGGGAGAAATCTCCCTCATTTTCTGACACTTTAGAGTTGGGTTCATGTATAAAATTGCAATGTTCATATATAATATTCCAATGTTCACATTTTTTCCATTTGAAAAATTTTCATTTATTTTGTCAGATTTTCTCTCTCTTGTTGCTAATGTTTTAGATGCTTATTTCTCTTGATTGCTATTGTATTTGTTTGGTCATTACAAACATTTATCGCCATCTCGCCCAACATATTTGTTGATTTTTTGCTGATGACTTGAGCTATTTGATGTTTCTCTTTCATTCTTGCTTCGAAATCTACATTATGTTGGCTACATTTTCAAAGTATTTGATTCTTTTCGCGGTTTGCTTCATGTGGTGTTAATTTTGATGCAAAGATAGTTGTTGTTAAACTCTTTTATATGATATTTTAACTCTTGTTTGCACCTCATCTCTGTCTATTTTATTTATGCTCATTTTTAATTGATTTGTCATAGCCTATTAGCTCAAATGGTAGAGCAATGTGTTGATACACATGGATGTGGGTTCAAATCCCTCATAGGCTACATAGTGTGCTTATGATATCTCAATTCAAAGTCGAGTTTACATATATTGCCTTAACATTCACTTATCGACTTTTTATGTTAACATATTGATTATGTATAGTCACATAATCACATATTTTTGAACAAAGTTCTCATATTTTATGAAGTCATCTATCAACAATTTCTCAGCCTTGACATTAATGGTGCCATCCTTTGCTATAGTAGTTGTAGGTTCACATATTTATCATTTATGTTCACATATTTAATATTTGTGTTCACATAGTATGAGACGAAAACATTAAGTCACTAACCATAATAAACTTGAACAAAATTTGTGCATGTCTATTGTTATGTCCATCATTATAACCTTTCCTACTACAAAGAAGATATTTCAACACAATAGTTTTGCCTTAGGAATGTAAACGATCAGAACCTAAATATACATAAAATGTCAACAGAGACATAGTCCTTGAGATTTTGAATGCCTTCATCTGATGTGCTAAATTGAATTCCAAGAGCATGCTTGATAACATTCGGGCAAATGGGAACAAAATACCACTTCAATCCGTAATCTCAATCATCTTGACCATCAACACTACAAGCATGAGACATTTCACCACTCTAATTAATCAATTCTAATTGATGGACATCCTACAATAAAAGGAAAAATGAAGAAAAAATTAGACAAAATAACACACATTTTGTTGTAAGGTTGATGCTAAAAACATATGAAGTTCACGTAAAATTATAGTACGTTCATGTAAAATCTAAGTCAAGTCAGGAGCAACTTTCCTCTCTTAGGACTTTTATCGAACATGTTATGTGCATCTCAAAAATCATCTACTAAAACATCATAGCAACAATTTTCAAAAATAGACAATAAAAAAACGATATCAAAGCACTACATACTTGAAACTTAGGATCGATTCACACTCATATTAATGCCAATTGAGATTCAAAAGATGAAATCAAACCCAAAGTTAAGTAAAACGAAAAATCAAATTTGAAAGTGAATGAAACCTCATACCTGGAATTGAATCCATAACCAGCCAAAAAATTACTTGAATGAGAAGTTGGAAGTTGATGAACGATCGAAAATTAAAAGCTAATCGAAGATGGTTGAATGGGAGATTGGAAGCTAGAACTCCATGGAAGTTGTCTATGCTGCAGGAGTGAAGTACGGATAAGAAAATTAAAACAGGCTAAATGACAATTTTACCCTTTCAGCTTAAAAATTAAATGAACACGCGTGTCGATCTTATTCGTCCATAATATTTAATCTAACGGATGAGAATGTATTCTAGTTTTCACAATAACCAAGATTTTCATATGATTCACTACCACTTATAATTTGCTAATAGTAATAATTTAGAACTATTAATTTTTAGTTTTTTTTGAAAGGTATTAATTTTTTAGTTTATTGACAGGATATATGCACTTAGTACTTGAAATAGGGATGTCAATGGAATTACCGCCCCGTCAAAACTTGGTCCGACCCAAAAAAACTCGCCTTATATAATTCGAAGAATAGCAAAACCCTATTTTTAATTAATGTTGGAAATAAAATACAATTTTTATATACACATTATACGAATCTTCAAATAAAAAGATTTGATAAAATTTGCTTTTAAGGAGAACAAGGCCAAATTTGTGCACTTTACTTGGAAACGAAGCTCATCAATTATCCATATCTAATATCTACTAGTCTAATCTCCGTGCCCTGCACGGGATTAGCATAAAAATTACGCAAAATTATTAGGAAAAAATCTCAAATTAAAGACTTGTTAGGAAATAATCTTTTCAGATTAATAATTTTCATAGTTATTAAGAATAATAAGTATTTAATTATCTCTAACTTTATATTATCTCTAATTATCTTTTCAAATTAGCCATTTTTAATTAGAGTAGGAAAACAAAATTAATTATTTAAATACATAGATTGTATCTTAATAATTATTTATTATTTAAAGTCTATAATACAATTGATTCAACAATAACCCATCAAATAACATAACATTATTTATGTAAAGTTAAATTATCATATGATAAAACGTGTATGCATAATTTATATAGAATATGATTAATTCTATAACTCTCAAATTAGTTATATTCAAACAATTTATATAAGAATTTAGTTAAGGATTTGACTTACCACCAAAGCTAATTATAAAAATATAAAAATTGTTTATAGAAATCTAAAATTATATGTACAATATTACATTGTCACAAATAATATGCATAAAGATTAATATAAAGTGTAAAATTTAAATAATGTAAAAAAAAATTAATAAATAAACTAATACAGTAATACTTCAATATAAATATTTTGCATTACATATCCACAAAAGTTTATATATAATATTATATATATGTGTTAGTGAACTATTGTCTTATACTCTTATATAATTACATTACACAAATAGCTTAAGCAAAATACAATATTAGCCTTCACATAAGTTAATAAACAATAATAATTTTGCAATAAATTCTAGATATAAAGCGAAGAGATAAAACTAATCATTCCCTAAAAAAATGTGATCTATCAAGCTCAAAATTTAATGTTAATAAACAATAATAATTTGACAATAAATTTTAGATATAAAACGAAGAGATAATACCAAATCAAAAGTGAATGATCCTTTTGATAACTAACAAAATCTACAACGGAATAATTAATGGTTTTAAAGATTAAATTTTAAATTCATTATGTTAATATTTGTTATGGTTTTTTTATAGAATATTATGGTAATATATAATCAACATTTCCTTATCTATAGATACGAAGAATCAAAAAGAAGATATGAAGAACACAGTAAATCATAACGACGATGAATCAAAATCATCAATATCGGAGATGACAAACTACTTTGGCAATCTGCTTCCCACATTTCAACCAAAAAAAAAACTCTGCTTGCCACATAGGCCATACATCTCCATTGATTTTTTCGGAGTATCTCTACCTACAAACACCTTCAAGAGACGGAGAAGTCCGAGCACGTCTTCAACGACGACTAAGATATCTCCTCATCAGTGCTCAAATCCATTATATTCATAAGTCATCCTCGGTCGAATCTTTGACTTTAGTGAAAAGATATTCATTTTGTAGACCATGATCGATCGACTTAAGATTTGAGTTTCTCTATTGTATGAGTGGATTATCAAGAGAGATCAACAACAACAAAGGTGAAGGAGAAAGATATAGACAGAGAGTTCATAAAGTAAAAATTAATCAATCTTGAAACCCAAAGTATGTTGAAAGGGCTTGAAACCATAACTAATAGTTTGAACCGGAGAAGATCGGAAGAATAAATAAACTAATTGGAAAAAAATTGTGAACCGATTGTGAACAATTTGAATTCGTGGGGTGTAATAGATGGAAAAAAATTGAACTGATATTTTTTTAATTTAAAATCTATTGAAGAATATATAGATTGTTTAGGATTGATAAATTGTAATATCTAGTCATCTTATTTGAAAAAAAGTAAATGAAGTGTAATAAGCATCCATTAACGAAATTGCGACATTTGGCGAAATCCTATGTGGTGAAATGTGGGAGTGCCATGTGTAAAAATCCTATGTGGCACAATGAAAAGGCTAGAAAGTTTAGTGGTTTTAGTTATATAGATAGATTTCTCTAGGGTTTTATAATATTTGAAATCGAAAGTTCGAAACATACATCTTTGTTGGGAATTCAGCCCTAATATCGCAAGTCAATCGATTATATCTATTTCAATCCAGTAGTTTCAATTCTTGGAGACACTTGAAACCCCGCGCGCAGCCATTGAATTTTTAGAAAAACGAAAGAAATCTGCAACCATGGACAACGATCAATGCTCCGACTTTCTTCCAAAAGAAATCGTGGCTGAAATTCTCATACGGTTGCCCCCGGCGCCTCTTTTCAAATTCAACTGCGTCTCACAACAATGGAGATCCATTATCTCCGACCCAAAATTCGCTGATCAATATTATTACACGATGCGACGATCTCGGTCGTCCCCCAAATCATCGTTGCACGTCTGGAGAGCGCATTCTCCATTGTCGATTCCACTGATTGTACTATATCATATGAAGCAGGAAAAGATCGATCGTGCTCAACTACCGCCGATGTTTGACTCGTGCATTGGCCCTTTTTACCCTAAATCCAAGGAAATAATTCTGGGCTCGAGCAATGGACTCATTCTTTCCACTGCCTGCTGCAACCGCTATCCGACGACTGAGCTCGAGTTAATGAATCTTGGACTCCGCGTCTCGAACCCCCTCACCAAGCAAAACGTGCTACTGCCTGTGCTAAGGGATGATCAGCAACTCATGTGTTCCGAAACCAATGGTCCTTTTAGATGTTACGCCTTTGCTTTTGCCACGCGTCTTGGTCACTATAAAGTTGTGCTTATTCAACGCGCCATGGCTAGCGTAAAGATCTTTTGTTCTGAAGCCGGAAGCTGGAGCGATAGGAAACTCATTAGCTGCCCTGAAGAAGTATTTGAAGGCTCATTCCCAAAAGGGTTTGCTTACAAGGGAATTGTCCATTGGTTAAATCGTGGGTCAAGTAGCATTGTGACTTATGATCCCTTTGATAGTCCTGATCGGTTTGGCCATATTCAGTTGCCCAAAGAATCATCCGGCAAGTTTGGAATGGTTCTGACTCATTCGTGTCAACAGGACTCGCTCAAATACGCTGAGATGGAGATGTTAAGTGATACTGATCATTGCAGACTGCGTGTGTGGCGGTTAGTGGACTATGATAAGGGAGGGTGGATCCGGGAAGAACCACCGCTTCATATGCAGAGACAAGTTGCCGTTCGGGATTGTCCTAATAGTTATACATTCGTGTGCTATTATTTTTCGAAAAAGAATAGAGGGAGTGCTGAAGAGGAAGATCCTTCTGAGATCATGGCAGTAACTTGGCCTGCATTTACGGGGTTCAATTTTCCTGTTGTGTTCTGTCCATGGTCTTCTCCTTTTTATACCCTAGCTAGCTAGCTAGGTGTACACGTACTGTTCTCTTAGTAGTGTTACTTAGAATTTTTGAAGTTGGATCTATCTAAATACAATTGTCTTCACACTTTTTAGTGTTTAATTAGATGCTCATTCTCGTCCCTACGTACGTTTAATATATAAATTTTGATTGGTTATCGACACAATCAACACATTACTCTTTGTGAGTTGTAGGGCATGTTAAAAGGCTCAGTTTGGTACTTTGAAATCGAATCGCTTTAGTTGGGTCTTTCAGATCAGGTAAATTCGTTTTACACAATATTACCCCATCTTGCTATCACATAAATAGTAGGACACAATATAGATGAGCCTCATACACTCAGTTTTCGCACGCATAAATCCATAGCGTCGGATGTTGGAAATTCACTCAATTTCTTAAACAAAATAACAAATTATGAGAGGGAAATCATGCAAACTTTTCTTTGAATTTAATAGAGGAAAAAAACTCTAGTACATTCGGATTACAAAAATTCTAATTCTACCTCCTACTTATAAGAATTTCAGAATGACATTTCTTTATATTTAGAATCTATTTTAAAACCACCTACTTTTGTGGATTATGGCTAAATGTTTTAAGCCATTCTACACGTCTTATTTTTCACACATAAAAAACTAATTCAATCCTTAAAATCAACAATTTGTTAAAAACAAATTTGATTACAAAAACAATTAGCTGACTACATGAGCAATGAGAGGCTTTTGTTTATGGGACCCGAAGAATGCTGGGATTTCTTATGTTTCATGAGCCATCAGAGCTTTTTGGTCGAATCATCTTCCCAACCACCCCAACCGATTGATACGTCTCTTGAGGATATAATCAAGGATCTCTCCAAAGGGGCGGATGCTACAATCAATGAACATTGTGAGTCTTGTTCTTCATATTTCCATTCTACAATCTCATGTCCTTTTGAGTTGTGTGAAAGGAGTGGTGGAATCACATTGGAGTCAAACGATCAAGAGTCAGACACCCAGATTCAAGTTGAGGAGCAATCTAATACACTTGATGAGGGTTATGATGATGAATTTGATGCTCAATATGAATTTGCACCTGTAAGGTAAGATGAGCAGATTATCACAGAGCCAAGGGAAGTCTGTGCATGCATAGAGATTCTTACAGTGCTTAGGGAGCCTGAATCATCTTCACTCACGTGGAGTAAATTGCTTGACGGTTTTACGGTTTTGGAAGAAGACTCGTTTGTTGATCATGATGACTTCATTGTTGATGAAGTAGACAACCATGAGGGAGAAAATCAACATGATGCATCTATTAAGTCTCCCGCTGTCATGGTGCCCCCTATGTCATGCATTCAATCATATAAGCAGCCTTGAAATAGAGTATTAACGGAAGTTCTAGAGCTAGATAATCATGGTGATACACTCAAGAATGTAGAGAACAAATATATCATGAAAGGCCAAAAATCTCACAAGGCTAATTTTTGTCTAGAACTTCAGAATGAATCAATTACTCAAGCAAAATACATGCTCAATCCTATAGTCAAAGTAATCAATCAATGATCATGCTCATATCATATCAACTTCAGTAAATCATGCAAATCATGGGTTAGAACTCATA
Organism: Fallopia convolvulus; assembly: GCA_964016875.1. Taxonomy (NCBI): domain Eukaryota; kingdom Viridiplantae; phylum Streptophyta; class Magnoliopsida; order Caryophyllales; family Polygonaceae; genus Fallopia; species Fallopia convolvulus. Next base: position 6,297,274 of record OZ024718.1, on the reverse strand, counting down.
CTTAGCATTGAAAAACAAGAGGTATCAAACAATGGGGAAATAAGAACCTGAATGCAATATTTTTGTATTTTTTAAATTTTTTTCTGATTTTTTTTTCATTTTTCAGGATTTTAATCAATGCATGCAAATTTTTTAAATATGACCTAAACTAATGCAACTATATGCAATGCAAACAAGTAATTCCCTTCCATCATGCTTAAAACATACTCTGTCCCCAAAGTATAGTAAAAAGTAAAGGAAAGAGAAAAACTCACAGGACTCTAGCTGTCCGGGTAATGCGGCGGAAAATCCTGTGGTGGCGGTTCTTCGGGTTATCAATCTTCAGACCTGGAACATCTAACACACACACACACACAAAACTACCTAAAAAGCAAAAGATTATAACTGAAAAACAAAACTACTCTAAGCCTTGGGTTTCCTCCCAAGAAGCGCTTATTTAACGTCATTAGCTTGATCCTTAGAATGGGTTGACAAGATTAGACATTGTCAATGCCCTTAATAACCTGTCAAAGCCTTGTGCACACATCTCAGAAAAGCATAAGTAACACATTGATAAATCAATTAAGCATAATATAACATTCAAAGACCGTTTTAATTTATCAAACATGTGTGCCCAATTTTCATGAGGTGGCATTTGTTCAAAGAAATTCAGCACAAGTGGTGGCTTTAGAAAATACTTACAGTATGAATCAAAGCACTTGTCAGCAATACCACTTTTATCCAAGATGAACTCCATATATTCTTCATCTTTCACCTTGTGTTGTAGACTTGGCTTCTCTTCTTGTAAATACAACTCTTGGTTTCGAAGTGAAAAAAGTTGAAGATGAAAAGTTTGATTGCAAAAGAAAAGCAAAAGAAAGAAAATTGAGCTTAATTGTTAGTAGTCTTCATTAATAAAGCGAGAAAAGAGTTGAAGAGGCAAGAAAAAAAATAAAGAGAGAAGCAAAGTGCTTAAGTGTTATTGTAAGGAGTTGGTAGAGTGAAGTTGGAAGTGTTATGAAAAAGTGTGTTGAATTTTGGGTTATGATTAGTTCTTTATCCCGGATTTAGCACCACCGGCCAAATGTTATCCCTTCCAAATTTCTCTTTACCTTGGCCCCATTACAAGCCTTAGAAAGACCTCTTGATTTTTGTTATGTATTTGATCCCTAGCGGTGGAGATTTAGAACTCTGATGCAAGCATATGGTAGTCTAGTTTTCATGGTTGATTTTGAGTGAAACACATACCTTTAAACACTTGAGAGTTTGAGTGCAAACACATTTACCTAGGTGAGGTCTAGAATGAATGAATGCTCTTTGCTCTTTGCTTGTTATAATGCATGTTAGGAAGTCTTGGTCGGGTTCTTGATTATATGAGAAATGCTTGTTTGATTTGAGATGGATGTAAGATTGCATTTCTGTGGTGTGACTTGGATTTATGTCTTGCTTGAAGACAAACAAGGGTTAAGCATGGGGGAATTTGATAACTTGCATTTAGGTAGTGTTTAGGATGCATATTTATGTTTATTTTGCATGGTTTTAGCTTAGTTTAGTCTAGTTCTTAGGTTTTTAGGTTTTCTAGGAAATTCGGGTTTTGCGCTTGTTTTGTTCGGTTTTGCAGATCTTTCGGTAAACAAGCATGGACGGGATGGATCTTATAGGACTATGGTGAAGTTTGAGGAATCATAGAGTGATACAATTGGTTAACGCCCAAGAGCTTGTGTGAAAAGAACGCTTAAACCCGGGCTATGCATTGGAGTTCTTGTTTCGACACCTCTATCTTTCAATGCTTGGTTTGGGAGCTATAGTGCTCGGATGGAGATGAATTTGTTATCACTGGAAAGCGAATTCAAAGAGCTACAATTCATATTTTTACTCCGAGTCCAAATTCCAACTCTAAGTGGGTCAAAACTGCCTCTGAAGTGACGCCTGAATGTTGAATCGAGGCAAAAGCGCGGGATGACAATTGCTCGGCCGCGCAATCCTCATGCAACCTGCGCAATCGGTGTTTTCTACGCGGGGAAGTTTTGGGCTTGACTTTCGGGCCTAGGGTTATATCATATCCGAGTATAGCTTAAAGATAGATCTTTTGAGGATTATTTGGAAGACATATAAATACTTTATGTTAGATTATTTTCTCATAACTTTTGATCAACTTTTGGAGGCTAGGGTTTTCTCTCAAGGAAGACTTTGAAACCTTTGTAAGTTTGATTTTAATCAATTATGCATTGCTAATTTCTCTTGTGTTTGGCTAGTTATTGAAGTCATGATTTGTATGTAGTTGTGAGGTTTGATTGATTCTCAACAAACTTGAATAGAGTTTATTCCCTATGCCTAATTGAATCTAAACTAGGGTTTTCTTAGATTGATCACCTAATTGAATTTCTAGTTAAAACTGAATCTGATTAATTACCGGTCGGAGTTAATTTGATCAAGAATATACTTTAATCAATTAGTACCGGTTGGACTTGTTGGTTGAAGAAGGGAATAAATTCACAAGTCACTTGGATGTCTGGTTGCTCTGAGTTGTTTGTTTCTATTGATAACTTGAATCGTCATGCTGTTATTTAATTGAATCTAGAAGGTCTTCTAGGTTGTTATTTAATTAGGGTTGTTAGACTGGTAGTTCTATCAATTAAATCTGAAGTTTGGGTCTTAATCCTTAGTAGGGTCATTATCCACAATAGATTATTTAAGTGAGAAGAGAATCAAGAGAATCGATGATCAACGAATCAATATCATGATGGATCTAACTAGTTGAACACGTTTGTCTATCATATACTCAAATCATCTTTTGCATTCATAGTTAGTTTTATTCTTGCATATTAGTTTAGATTAAATATTCCAAAAACTCACTCTTTTAGTTACTTGGCACTTAAGCAATAACACATTTACAAGAGTCTCTGTGGGATCGACCCTTACTTACCGCTCTACTGAGTTGGTTAAGCTAAGGTTTCTTTGGTAGGTATAAACGACCACGAAAATACCTAATCAGCTTGTCAATCTGAAGCTTACTAGAGAATTCATCAATGCTGTCACCATCATTTATTTTCATGGCCTCAAGTTCTCTCCACAGGGATTGTGTTCTCACCTCCTTCACCTTCTTGGCTCCAAGGTTCATGGTCTTGAGTATATTCCATGCTTCCTTGGCTATCTTCTTGGCACCCAATTAGAGCAGGGTATCTTCTCCTATACCCTGGTAGATAGCTGCTAAGGTCATCTTATCCCTTTTGTTGTCAACTGGATCCTCTGCCTCCATTGCGTCCCCCACGCCTTGTGCCATCATGAAGACCTCCATTTTTATTGCCCATGCTGCATAATTACTTCTATTCAGCATAGGATATTTTAATGTCACGGATCCATCCTTGTCTTGAATCTGGACATTATCTCCATCAGAGGTGTTGTTCCTTAGCCCATCCCTTGTGTTTGATTCCCTCTCTCTTTGTTCTCTCAATTCTCTCTGTCTCGTACTCTCATTCTCAAGATCAGACATTTTTTTTTGATGGATTTTATCTCATCAGGCTCTGATACCAGATGTTGGAAATTCACTCAATTTCTTAAACAAAATAACAAATTATGAGAGCGAAATCATGCAAACTTTTCTTTGAGTTTAATAGAGGAAAAAAAACTCCAGTACATTCGGATTAACAAAATTCTAATTCTACCTCCTACTTATAAGAATTTCAGAATGGCATTTCTTTATATTTAGAATCTATTTTAAAACCACCTACTTTTCTGGATTATGGCTAAATGTTTTAAGCCATTCTACAAGTCTTATTTTTCACACATAAAAAACTAATTCAATCCTTAAAATCAACAATTTGCTAAAAACAAATTTGATTACGAAAACAAGTTTAATAATTCACATCGGATCCCGCCACTCCAAACACTCTTGGCAAACATAATCCTCTGCCTCCACCTCGGTCCAAAAATGGAGCACCATATGATGATGGTGCCCTCCGTGTTGATTGATCATGCTTCGTTCGACGAGGCACCTCAGTCATGCATTCATAGTGATAAACAAGGTTACAAATCTTACACGAGTAGAAAATGGTTGAAACATCGGCTTCTCCGCAAGCTGAACATCTATAAACATCGGCTCCTTCGCTATCATGCCTGATAACCGTCGGAATCAAGCCACATTTGAGATGGGTTTTAAAGAGGCAGGATGCACACTCATCAGAGAAGCTCTTACCGTTTTCCTGGCAGGAAGTGCAAGCAAACTTGACGCATTCCTTGTGCAAAGCTAAGATGCAATCCTTACAAGTGTAGGCGGGGCCAGTGACTCGTTTTTCGCAAGCCAAACAATTAGCCTCGTATTCGAGTCCTTGCTTTGAGTAGCCACTAACGCAATGGCCACCACCGCAAAGACTTTGATCCGCTGCGTTTAGAGAAGGGAGGTATTTGGACTTTCACCAGTTTTGGCACGCCACGATTATAGGACCGTCGCCCTTCTCACGCGTCATCATGTATTTAACTGCTTCAATGAAAGGAATGGGTGCGGAGTGGATTATAACATAGGAATGGCTAAACTGCGGGTCGTTTGTAAAAGGGTCCAACACAAGCTTTGAGACTCGATCACCATTGAGTCTCTCTTCATAATCATCTTGGATCGTCATCTCGACATCATCCCAATCCTTGGGCTTGAAACAAAGTTGGGCGTAGTATGGATTATAAGCTAGGTAACTCTCGAACTTCAACCGCCACGAGTAGGTGTTCTTCGGCCTACACTCGATGATAACAACACGTGCTTTCTGTGAACTTTGGTGAGCAAAACGCGAAATCCAGACACAAACACATCAAAGAAGCAACCAGCTCTCAAGAGCATACAGAACAATTAATCGAGAACAATTCAACGTGCTTGGAAAACAAGAAAGAAAGATATATAAGGGCTGGTTCACACATGAACCGGAAACATCCCTTTTCTAATTATAAAAAAAAACATAATCAAACCGGCCAAAATATTTGACCAACTCTCCCTCCTAAAATATGAAGATCTCCCTCAATTTCAGATGATGCAAATCCCACGCCTGTTCTTCTTCAAGGCTCCGACTTGACCATCTCGTGAGTCGATCGTGTCCATATCCTCCCCTCAAGTTGGAGCCTCACATAGACCCAACTTGTTGGACAGGAAGTCGTGCTGGTGAGAATGAAGTGCCTTAGTCATGAGGTCGGCAAGTTGCAGGCTAGTAGGAATATAAGTCGTTTCCAGAAACCTAGACTGAACTCTCTCTAGAATGAAATGACAATCTAGGTCCACATGCTTCATTCTCTCGTGGTAACATGGATTAGCCGCTGGGCTGCTCTATTGTCACAAAACAACCTCACTGGCAAATACACCTCAATACATAGATCATGTAACAAGTAGCTAGACCAAATCAACTCTGCAGTGGTTGAAGCCATGCTTCTGTACTTTGCTTCAGCAGATGACTTTGACATTGTCGTCTGCTTCTTGATCTTCCAAGACACTAATGAATGACCTAAGAAAACACAGTAACCTGAAATGGACCTCCATATTGTGAGGCAGGATCCCCAGTCTGCATCACTAAAACCAGTCAATTTGAGTGATTCCTGCACTGGATAGAACAGCCCAAGCTTGGATGTCCCATTTAAGTACCTCAACACATGAGTGACAGCATGCTAGTGTAAGACACGAGGTTGTGAAACAAACTGACTTAAGTGTTGTACACTATAAGAAATGTCTGGCCTTGTCAGAGACAAGTAAAACAATTTTCCAACCAGTATAACTCACCCTCATTTTGACTCAACTTGAGTTTAGTGGGTAACGGTATCTTGACTGTCTTACTATTCTCCATGTGACAACTTGCCAAGATATCTTTGATGTACTTCTGCTAGCTGATAATTACCCCTGTCTCGTCTCTGTATAACTCCATTCCTAAGAAATATCTTGCAAGCCCCAAGTCTTTGATAGTGAATTGCAACTGTAGAGCCTTCTTCACTGACTTATTAAGTCCGAAAAGTGCATTCTCATTTTCTAGTATTACTCCTTTATGATTAGTTCAAAGTATCAACGAGAAGAGGAATTCATTGTTCAAAGTGCGTTATTAAGTATGAAAAGTGCACTAGTAAGTCCGAAAAATGCATTATTAAGTCCAAAAAGTGCAGTATTAAGTTCGAAAAGTGCAACGAGAAGAGGAATTCATTTGCTAGTATTCTCAATTGCTAGTAGTGGCACATACTACGCAGGCCAATTCCAAAGGTAGCTACGAGCGTAGATCAATCAAATCACACACTCTTCTACTAATTTGCTAGTAATAAATTTCGTTCTTTTGCTAGTATTACGTAGAGTCGGTTTGTGAATTCCTCTTCTACTCACACACTCTTAGATAATTTAGAAATCCTAGAATTTCGAATAACCTAACGAAATCACAAAAAGAGGAATAAAATACCACTTTCTACCATGGTTTTGGTTCAAGCAATGTGGGATCAGAATGAGACTCGCAAAATCAACGAATTACCGTTGATGGAACGAGACTCGCAATCGCTAAACACAAACACAATCGTCGTCGAGACTCGCGAAGGAATGAAGGAACGAGGGAGCTTCAAACCGAATCACCGAATTGCGTACCGATTCGCCCTAATCGAGCAACCGTGAATTCGTCCAATCGTCCAATCGAGCAGTCGATTCACCCCCAAAACAAAAAAGGATTAATTAATTAATTAAAGAGGGAAAAGATATAATTGCCTCTGTCTTTAATAAAAGGAGAAAAAACATCAACCCTTGGATCAAAGAGATCCAAGGGCCCTGAATGCTCATTCCGTTTCATTTTAAGAGGGTGTTTTATGAGAACCAAACTCATAGTATATAAATGTAGAAAAATATACTATAAAAACTTTATGCTCACATAATATAATTATTTTCTTTTTAGAATCAAATAAAAAACTTAAAAAATTACAATAGATATAAAATCTCAAAAACAATCATGAATTATTTATAAATATTTTTTAGAGAATGACATTCATATATTAGGAATAATGATTATTGAAATAAATTTTTATTATTTATTTTTTAAATATTAAAAATATATCGACATGTTATTAAATATTTAGTTATTTTTAGAAGTTAATTTTATTCACAGAAATAAAATAAAATGAAAATAAGAATGATATATATTGTCCATATAAGAGATTAAATATGAAGAAAAAAATAAAAATTTATTTACATAAATAAGTCGAAAAGGAAATTAAGAAAAAGATAAGCAATTTTTTTATATAAAAATTCAATTTAGGCAAGTAATTATCTAGATATTGAAAATTCTATATTTTTTATTTGAATTTGATTCAAGACAAATTTTTTACATAAATAATTCAAAAGATAAAGATAAAATAATTTTTATTATTTTTAAATAAAATTTGGATTTTATTTTTTTCCGCATAAATACAAAAAATTTAATTTTTTTTTAGAAAGGAAGTTTGTATATTATTATAGAAGTATTTCCGCAAAAGCAATCATGCTTGACGGATTAAATAAACGAATTACATAATAAAATACAAAAGTCCAAACACTAATATTAGATAGACTTGTAGGTGAACTAGAAGCTCCTATTACCAAAGCAACCGAATCACGCAGACCTGATACATTAAGCCTTGAACAAACTTCTGAAATTGTTATATGACGTTTCCGACCAGATACTCCTTTAAATTTATTGAGAAAATCGGTTAGTGTAGAGCATTCATGCAAATTTGCCATGGGTGAAAGTATCATATCATCAACGGAAAAAAGATGTGGAACTAGAGCTATCAAACCACCTTCCTTATCTTGGTTCAGAATCATAATTTTCAACATATAAGTGGCTTCCTTATCCACTATTTGGTGAGTAATGTCACTGACTGGCACTTGTGCAATCTCATATATGCAATGGATTCCCAAAAAAGATCGTTGAAGGGGATACCAGATGGTAAAAACCAGGCCAACACATTGCTAAGTAATTTTAGTATGTGATAAATTAAGAGGCTTGGAGAGATGGACATCAATTGTCGACTTAGTGGAAACACCATAAATAAAAACAAAAGGAGACATACTTGCTGATGCAATATGTGATCTCGAACTGGACAATGAATTGGCTTTGCCACCCGCATCTTACCTATGTATGCCCGCAGTAACAAAACTAGTACCCATTGGACTCGAAGAGAGTGCCTTAAGATTATCAATAGCAGCAGAAATCCACTTAACCGAATTGAGGCTCAGCATATCGGAATCATCGAATCGAAGAAACTGACTGAACTCACGAGGATCAAATAGATTGTTGCCAACCGTTACATGATTCCAGAACAGAACACCATTGAACTCACGAGAAAGAAGCAATTGGACGTCATAAATCCAGGGTCGATCATCTAGGACTCGAACTCTGTCATCTTGATTAAAGAATTGAAACACAAATTGATTGTTGGCAATACCACAGACAACAAGCCCCTGTTTAGGGTTCCATAGAAACAAAGATGTGTTTTGGCAAGTATGGTCAGTAATCCCCTTTGAGAAAACAGATCCACATATATCAAAATGATTTAGAGGCAAGGAACTCTAACCCGGATCAATGACGATCATGGAATGCTCAATCACAAAGAGAGTTGAAGATGGATCCATGGAACCGGAAAGGATAGAATGAGCGACAAAAGGGAAATGAAATAGATGAGAAAGGAGAAGGGCATTATGGCTGTTAAGAATAGTGCCGGAAAACACCAGAGATACAGTGGTAACTACCGTAATCCGACGAAAACGGACAAAAACTGGCATTCGCCAAACGTTCGCCCTAGAAGCGCTAGGGACGGCCATAATTATTTTTTAAATATAAGGTGGCTAATATGGTGGTTCGAAAAAGTACAACTTTAATTTATTTTTTTGGTTGAAAAAGTACAACTATAGATCTTTAAATAAAAATATTTGATAAAATTTGCTTTTTTAATACTATATTTTATCCACTTTATTTGGAAGCGAAGCTCATCAATTAGATGAATATACATATCCATAAATTTGTAGTAATTAATCAGCGTCGTACATAATCATCAGAGAAAAGGAAACCGAACTTCAAAATCCCTTTATCTAAATATCTATTTGAAATCGAAACATACATCTTTCTTCAGAATTCAGCCCTAATCTCGCAAGTTGATCGATTATTTCTGCTCGTTCAGCGTTTGAGGTCGATTATATCTATTTCGATCCAGTAGTTTCAATTCTCGGAGAAACTAATTATCAGTTAAAACTTGAAGCCCCGCAGCCATGAAATTTTCAGAAAAACGAAAGAAATCTGCAACCATCGACAACGATCAAAGCTCCAACTTTCTTCCAGAAGAAATCGTGGCTGAAATTCTAGTTCGGTTGCCCAAGGAACCTCTTTTCAGATTCAATTGCGTCTCACAACAATGGAGATCCATTATCTCCGAACCAAAATTCGTTGATCAATATTATTACATGATGCAACGATCTCGTTCGTCCCCCAAATCATCGTTGCACGTCTGGACAGAGCATGCTCCATACTCGTTTCTGTTGGATTTAAACTTAGTTTAAGATTCTGTCATAAAAGTATTTTCATAGTAAATGAATGTTTGTTAGTAATGTCAAGTATAATTGTTAGAAAAAATGCAGAAAGTAAGATTCTGTTTTAAGTCAAGAAGTTAATTAGGTTGGTTATTAAACTGTCATAACAGTAAGTTGAAGTCTGTTAATTGCAGTTAGAAGAAGTTACTTTCTAATTGTATATAAGTGTATGTAATCGGGTCTGGTGTAAAATAGAGAGTCTCCAACTATTTTACACATAATAAAAGTATCTTTGTGTGTAAGAAAAACAGATAGTTGTTGCAAGTTCAATGCAAAGAAAACGTGTTGAACGTCTATCTCTCTCTGTCTGAATTATTCTCTCTCTGTTTTTGTGTATAAATTCAGTAAGAAATAGGCATTTAGTTTCTTCATTTGGTATCAGAGCATAATTGAAGAACATGTCGACTGGAAGTAATTCAGAGAATGAAGACCCAGGAAACATCACAGGGAATTCGTGTGATGGAGTTAGGATTAATGGAGAGAAAATCGTCTCTATTCAATATCCTATGCTTTCCAAGTGCAACTACACCGTATGGGACATTAAAATGGAGGTGTTTCTTACTGCACAAGGTTTATGAGATGCAATGGAAGGGGCAGAACCAGTAGATGCCAAGAAAGATAAGGTGGCATTGGCGGCAATCTACCAAGCTATTGGAGAAGATGTGTTGCTGCAACTGGGCGCCAAGAAGAGTGCAAAGGAAGCATGGGATGTTATAAAGACGATGAATGAAGGGGCTGAAAGGATCAAACAAGTAAGGATTCAAACTTTGTTGAGAGAGTTTGAGGGTTTGAAAATGAATGAGTCTGATTCAATTGATGAATTCACAAGTAAATTGAATATCAATGTTAGTAAACTAAGAAGTCTAGGACACAAGGTTGAAGAGGAGTTTCTTGTCAAGAAACTGCTTAGATCAACCTCCTCCAAGTTTATTCAAATCGCCACCACAATGGAGGAATTTTGTGATCTCAAGGTGAAGAGCATGGATGAAGTCATTGGATCCTTAAAAGCTCATAAGGAAAGAATACAGGAATTTGGAGGAAAAAATCTAGAAAGTGCACTTCTTACTCGGGCTGAGTGGAAGGCAAGAGAGAAGAAGAAGGGAAAAGACAAGATCTCCAAGGATGAGGAAGATTCCCAAAGTGATGAAGAAGAACAAAAGCCCAAGAAGCATTTTGATAAGAGAGAGATCAAGTGTTTTTCATGTGGAAACATGGGACACTTCAAGTCGGAGTGTGATTTTAAGGACAAAGAAGAGAAGGTGAATCTCACAATGAAAGGAGATGAGGAAGAACCTGCTCTATTGATGATTAAGCATGAAGAATGTCATCAAGAAGGTCTGTTGGCGCCAGAGAAAGTGCAAGGTGAAGATATTCATGAGATCAGTGAATGGTATCTAGATTTTGTCCCAAATAATCACACGAAAAGGGCTCAAAAAAGAAAAGGGGTCAAAACAGAGCTTGATTAGTCGGTTGTCTTGCTAACTTGTGTTAACACAAGAAATGCAGTTGTTTAAACTAAGTTTAAGGGGGTAAATGTTGGGTTTAAACTTAGTTTAAGATTCTGTCATAAAAGTATTTTCATAGTAAATGAATGTTTGTTAGTAATGTCAAGTATAATTGTTAGAAAAAATGCAAAAAGTAAGGTTCTGTTTTAAGTCAAGAAGTTAATTAGGTTGGTTATTAAACTGTCATAACAGTAAGTTGAAGTCTGTTAATTGCAGTTAGAAGAAGTTACTTTCTAATTGTATATAAGTGTATGTAATCGGGTCTGGTGTAAAATAGAGAGTCTCCAACTATTTTACACATAATAAAAGTATCTTTGTGTGTAAGAAAAACAGATAGTTGTTGCAAGTTCAATGCAAAGAAAACGTGTTGAACGTCTATCTCTCTCTGTCTGAATTATTCTCTCTCTGTTTTTGTGTATAAATTCAGTAAGAAATAGGCATTTAGTTTCTTCAGTTTCGACTACTCCAACGATATAATATTGACGAGGACGAGACTTCATATTCTACACCTGAATACGAGATCGATCGTGCTCAACTACAGCCCATGTTCGACTCGTGCATTGGCCCTTTTTACCCTTAAAACCCAAGGAAATAATCCTGGGATCGAGCAATTGACTCATTCTCACTACTACCACCTGCAACCGCTATCCGACTCATGCCGACTTAATGAATCTTGAACTCCGCGTCTCGAACCCCCTCACCAAACAAAGCGTGCTACTGCCTATGTTAGGGGATGATCAGCAACTCGTGTGCTCCGAAATCCATGTTCCTTATAGATGTCACGCCTTTTGTTTTGCCACACGTCCTGGCCAGTACAAAGTTGTGCTAATTCAACGCACCATTGGCCCGGATTTCGACGGCTCTTTGTCCTCTAGCGTATAGATCTTTTGTTCTCAAGCCGGAAGCTGGAGAGATAGGAAACTCATTAGCTTCCCTAAAGAAGTCTTCGGATACATGTTCACACAAGGGTTTACTTACAAGGGAATTGCACATTGGTTAACTCGTGGGTCAAGGAGTATTGTGACTTATGATCCCTTCGACAATCCTGATTTGTTTGGCCGTATTCAGTTGCCCAAATAATCATCCGGAAAGTTCGGAATGGTTATGACTCATTCATGTCAACATGACTCGCTCATATACGCTGAGATGGAGATATTTAGTGATACTGATTGCAGATTGCGTGTGTGGCGGTTAGTGGACTATGACAAGGGAGGGTGGCTCCGGGAAGAGCCAACGCTTCATATGCAGGGACAAGTTGTCGTTCGGGATTGTTCTAAATCTAGTTATACATTCTTGTGTTGTTATTTTTCAAAAAAGAATATAGGGAGTGCTGAAGAGGAAGATCCTTCTGAGATCATGGCACTAGCTTTGCCTATATCTGATAGGGAGTTTATTTTTCATGTTGTGTTGTGTCCATGGTCTTCTCCTTTTTATACCCTACATAGCTAGGTGTACACTGTTGTTCTCTTAGTTTTTCTACTTAGAATTTTTGAAGTGGGATCTATCTAAATACAATTGTACTTCTTTACACTTTTTAGTGCCTAGATGCACATTTTCGTCGCTACATTTAATATAGAAATTTTGATTGGTTATCGACACAATCAACACATTACTCTTTGTAAGTTTTAGGGTATGTTAAAAGGCCCAGGTTGGTATTTTGAAATCAACTCGCTTTAGTTGGATCTTTCAGATCTCAACGTCATCCCAATCCTTGGCCTTAAACCAAAGTTGAGCGTAGTATGGATTATAAGCTAGGTAACTCTCGAACTTTACCACCACGAGTAGGTGTTCTTTGGCCTACACTCGACGATAACAACACGTGCTTTCAATGACGCGGCCAGATTGATGAGCTGGTCGAGGTGAGGCTGTGAAGAGAGAGGGGAGTTGATGACAACTGCGTCGGAAACTCCCATGAGCTGGGTTTTATCCATGTCGAGAATGATTTGAAATGCGAGGTCTCCTGGACTCGGAGACAATGGTGCTACTATATATGGCACAAGTGTTGTTGGATGGAGGATATAAAAAAAATCTGGATGAAGAACATTGAGGACATCGTCAAGTCCAAAGACGGGACATCTTAGGGATCTTGCTATAAGGTGTGCAAATTCTGTCTTTCTGGTGAATGGTCGACCCTTCAAGGCTATTATTGACCGTTGCCTAAGTTCAGACGACATTGTATTTTTTGGAGAAGATTTTATCCGTGAGATAGCTTTGGAATTAGCACACGTACAAATATAAATTGTTGGGCCCACTAAAACTCGCCCCAAAAAGACATGACGAGCCCAAGGAAATTGACATGAGCTATTAACGAAAAAAGAACCAAAGGATCGGTTGAGTAATGAACGCAAAGAGGATATGGCGGAAATCTCGGCTCGTGGATATCGCACGAACAACCTCCTCAACGGCTAAGTAATTGATGTTAGAAGCGAGATTCCTGGGATACATAAAAACGCTCCACCAACGGTTCGAAAAGAAGAAGGACTATAAAACCAGGGCGAAGCATAGGTGAAGGGGATCATCGAGAATCATACCCGAATTCAATTTCCAAGCTTTATCCATTTCTACACACTCGTTCTCTTTCACTCAAGTGTTCATCTGTATTTACAAGAAATTCATCTATCGCTACGATTATAATATACATATTACAGCTTACTTGCTCTTATTTTTATATCCTTTACCTAATTTTATATCTTGTCTGTAGTTCATAACGCGTTGCAATTACTTTTTGGTTAGGATTTCCCACATTGTAGCAGGTAATGCGTTAGTGCGATTATCCTGCCCAAAACAATTGGTGCCCACCGTGGGGCCCTAACCAAAAAGAAGTCACGCTAAAACAACTGCAAAATCCGTCAAATGGAGGGAATCCAAACTACTTACAGTCACGTGGGAGATCTCGATAACCATGAGGTCAACGAGGAAACAAACAATCAAGGGACTGGAAACGTAGACGGCACTGGAAACGTAGACGGAGTTGGGAATGTGGATGGAATCGAGAAAGGCTCCGGAAACACCAATGGCAATCCTGGTACTTCCGAGCAACGAGGAGTTGGGGGAGGTGATGCCGTTGTCATCATGGAACTCCGATCAACAATGATTGCTCTCCATAAAGACCTAGAAAGCCAGAAACAGGCCAATGCCAAATTCACCGAGGTATATGAGAAGCAAATTGAAACTTTAACTAATGAACGCAATTTGCTTCGATCCCAGGTACAATCAGCTCCAACCCGTCCTCGAGGAACCGATGTGGTGGAAGGAGTCACTAGGCGATTAGATATGGACGATCCAAGTCTCGTGACACCCGATGTCGTCAGACCAGTAACCGGGTATCAGGTAAATGGTAATTCCTTAAGGGCGATACGGGAAGATACTAAGGTTTCTCAATTACGGGAACGCCTCTGAACCTTGGAGGACCGAATCACTCAAGTCCCAGGGGCACCTCAACCGATAGTAATGGAAAGGAGAGACGGTTACACCGATTCTCCCTTCGTACCCGCTATCGCGAGGGTCGATATCTCCCGGAAGTATCACGTCCCTGACGTACCTAAGTTCGAAGGGTTAACAGATCTCGATCAACATATAGCCGCATTCAAACGGGCTATGAATATTAGCACAGTCCCTTTCAACATGAAGGAGATTGTTATATGCCGTTGGTTTGGAAACACGCTATCCGGACCCGCACTCAATTGGCATTCGCACTTACCTCTTGGGAGTATCTCATCTTTTGCTGAGTTAATTGACAAGTTCAGGATCAAGTTCGCAAGCAGTCGACATGCTAAGAAACGATCAAGTGATTTATACCGCTTGGTCCAGAAACCGGGTGAATCTCTGAAAGCTTTCCTCAACCGCTATAACGAGGAACTGGTGACCATTGAAGGATGTGATGCATCCACATCTATGGAGGCATTCCGAAGGGGCATATCGGTGTGTAATCCCGAGTTGTATCGTGAATTAACTAAATACCCTTCCTCGAATTTTGATGAAGTACAGGTAAAAGCGTTAGCGCATGTTCGACTAGAGGAAGATGACCTCTTCGTCGAAAAAGCAATCAGCCCTCACCGACCTGACCGGAGACAGGGAAGGCGAGAAACAAGATACGCTTCGTACCCTACCGCACCTCATACCAAGACAAACGTCAATGCCACGATAGCTAGACAAAGAGAAAGATATGAGAATCCCAGACTATCTCCGAAACTCTCTCACTACAATTTCCACGTGGATGCAACCGAGGTAGTCCGAACCCTCAACACCATGGGGGATACTGTTAAATGGCCTCGAAAGAGCAACGTGCCCTCACATCAGAAAGACAAGTCTAGATGGTGTGATTTCCACTTTGATCATGGGCACCGGACCGACGAGTGCATCGCGTTGCGAAAGGAAGTGAGCGAATTATTACGAAGGGGGCATCTCAGAGAATTAATATCGGAAAAGTCGAAGGAGCAGCTGGAGCGCAACAGAGAGAAAGCTAGTCAGCCGCCCCCATCGAAGCACACCGGAGTAATCAATGTTATCACAGGGGGGTCAGAAATTTGCGGTATAACGTACTCCGTAGCCAAAAGGATCGCGACGGATGCAAGAAGAGAGTGCCCTAAATCTCTTTCACGAACAAGTCTTGCCATGATGTTGATTACCTTCGGTGATGTCGAAGAAGAGGAAGTTCACCATGACTGCTTGATAATTTCTTTAACGATAGCCAATTTCCTTGTCAAAAGAATCTTAGTTGATAATGGAAGCTCCACTAATTTACTCATGTTGGATGCTTTGTACAGCTTAGGTTTCGGGATGGACGATATTGTCAAGAAGTCGACGACTTTAGTAGGCTTCAGCGGGGAATCACGCAACACATTAGGGGAGATATCCTTACCCACTGTCGCAGGAGGAATCAACTATCAAGTAAAATTCCAAGTACTTGATTGCCCCTCACCTTTTAATGTCATTCTGGGCAGGCCATGGATACATGGGATGAGGGCTATCCCCTCTACCTATCATCAATGCGTAAAATTCTCGACACCATGGGGAGTTCAAGAAATCAAGGGAGAACAGAAATTAGCAAGGGAGTGCTATTCCATAACAATGAAGGCAACGACTTCCAAAAACTTACAGCTTGAAGCAGGGAGGAAGGCGTCAGATTAGCAATTAAAGGATTGTAGAACAACCACTTACTATGTAAAGTCGGAGACGCCAGAGCTCGAAGAGGTAGCTCTTGATCCATTGGAACCATCCAAGAAAATCAAAATAGGAGCGGATCTGGAACCAACTTTACGCAAGAAAATAGTGGAGTTTCTACGGTCCTACAGTGATTGTTTCGCTTGGTCAAACGAGGATATGGTAGGCATTGATCCCGACGTGATTACCCACGCCTTGAATGTCAACCAGAAGGTACCACCAGTGAAACAGAAAAGACGTAAGTTCGCTCCCGAACGAAATCAGGTAATCAACGATGAGGTAAAATCCTTACTTGAAATTGGAAAAATTAGAGAAGTAAAATATCCTGATTGGCTTGCGAACGTGGTTGTCGTTAAAAAGAAAAATGGTAAGTGGCGCGTTTGCGTGGACTTTACCGATCTAAACAAAGCATGCCCCAAAGACTCGTTCCCCTTGCCTCATATAGATGCAATGGTGGATGCGACGGCAGGGCATGAACTTTTGACTTTCATGGATGCGTTTAGTGGATATCATCAGATAATGATGCATACTGATGATCAAGAGAAAACTGCATTCGTAACCAATCAGGGAACTTATTGTTACAAAGTTATGCCTTTCGGGATAAAGAACGCAGGTGCTACTTATCAGAGATTGGTTAATAAGATGTTTTAGGAAAAACTGGGGGATACAATGGAGGTGTACATAGATGACATGCTAGTCAAGTCATTAAAGGCAGAAGACCATATTACTCACCTGAAAGACGCGTTCGAGATCCTGCGAAGTTACAAGATGAAGTTGAATCCAACCAAGTGCTCCTTCGGAGTGACGTCAGGGAAATTCCTCGGATACATAGTGACGCAGAGAGGAATCGAGGCGAGTCCAGAACAGATCAAAGCCATAATGGAGCTACAATCACCAAAGTGCGTCAAGGACGTCCAGAGGTTAACAAGACAAGTAGCTGCGTTGAACCGATTCATATCACGGTCCTCAGACAGAAACAAGTTGTTCTATGACATCATGAAGAAAAACAAGTCATTTGAATGGACAGAAGCACATGAAAAAGCCTTTGGGGAATTGAAAAATTATTTATCTAACCCGCAGGTACTCTCCAAGCCCAAGCCAGACGAGAATTTATACGTGTACTTGGTCGTGACCGAAGTGGAAGTGAGCGCCGTCTTGATCCGAGAAGAGAATGGAGACCAGTTGCCCATTTATTATGTAAGTAAAACTTTGCTCGATGCAGAAACCAGGTATTCCCCCATGGAGAAACTAGTATTATCTTTAGTAATGGCTTCAATAAAGTTACGTCCTTATTTTGAAAGTCATTCTATCATCGTGAGGACTAATTATCCAATGAAGAGTATCATGTCAAAGCCAGAATTGTCAGGTCGATTAACAAGATGGTTGGTTCACTTAAATGGCTACGACATCATGTACGAGCCAAGAACAACAATGAAGTCTCAAGCGTTGGCAGATTTTGTGGTTGACTTCACTCCTACCACTTCAGAGAAAGAAGACCAAGATGTGTTGCACGTAACAGGAAGTGGCAAATGGTTGATGCATACAGACGGGGCATCGAATCAGATTGGCGTAGGATTGGGGGTAGTCCTGAAGTCACCACAGGTAGGGGTGTCAATCGGGCGGGTCGGGTCAGGTTTGGGTCGGGTCAATTCAATTTCGGGTAAGTTCGGATTCGGGTCAAATTCGGATATTTTGAAAATCGGGTCAAATTGGGTTGGATCATTTCGGGTCGGGTGCTCAATTAATCGGGCAAAGTTGGGTTTCGGGTCAGTTTCGGCGGGGTCATTCGGTTTTCGGTCCAACTTGATTTCGGATAAGTTCGGCTTCGGCTTTAGTCGGATTTCGGGTGAGTCGGGTTTCGGGTTTTTCGGATTTTGGGTGAATTGGATTTCGACTTTGGCCGAATTTCGGGTTAATATGATTTCGAGTAAGCTGGATTTTGATTCAAACCATATATCGAATGATTATTTTTTGTAGTTTAACTACTCTAGGGTCTAAATATTTAATGTAACATTTAATTTAAACCTAATTATAATAAATATTCACTATTATTAATATTTTAAAACATAATGTAATTTTCGGATGGTTTCGGGTCAGGTAACTTCGGATTTTCGGATGGTTTCGGGTCGGGTAAGTTCGGATTTTCGGATGACTTCGGGTCGGGTAGCATCGGATATCGGGTTGCATCAGGCTAGTCCATTCGGGTATAATCGGTTTTGGGTTAATCTCGAGTTCGGGTTTTTCCGGATTCGGGTCAAATCAGTTCGGGTAAAAAATGTCTCGGGTATAAAACTTTTTATTGTTGTCTCGGGTCGGGTCGGGTTTGGAGTCGGGCGGGTCGGGCAGGTTTTTCGGGTCGGGTCAAGTTTTGACAGCCCTAACCTCAGGGGGATAGGATATCCCAAGCTATTCGATGCACATTCAAAGCTACCAACAATGAAGCAGAATATGAGGCGCTTATATCATGGTTACTCGTTGCTAAGGACTTGAATGTAAAAGAAATTGAGGCAATTTGCGATTCGTTACTTATTGTAAATCAAGTTACGAACTCATATGTTGCCAGTGATGCAAAGATGAAGGCGTACTTAGAAAAGGTTCAAGAGATCATACAACATTTCAAATATTTTGAGATAAAGCAAGTTCCCCGGGATGCCAACACGCAAGCTGACGCCTTAGCCAACCTCGGATCCGCAATCGACCCAAGAGAGTACAACAAGATACCCTTCGTGTACCTTGATGTGCCATCCATAACCAAAGAGGCAGATATGTTTGAGATTCGAGGTTCTGGCGAAGACGATTCATGGGTAACCCCTTATTTAAAGTGGTTACGAGATGGAGTTTTACCAAACGACAAGGAAGAAGCCCGACGACTTAAGGTAAAAGCTTCCACTTTCACCATTAAGAATAACATCTTGTTTAAGTGGATGTCGTCAGTAATATACGCCCGGTGTGTAAAAGAAGAAGAGGTACAGAAGGTGTTACAAGACATACACGATGGAGAATGCGGAAATCATACAGGGGGTCGCAATTTGGCAAAGAAGGCAAGCAGGATGAGTTATTATTGGCCTACCATGAACAAGGACGCAGTAGAGTTCGCTCATAAGTGTGACGTGTGCCAGCGTCATGGACCTATACCACATCAACCTTCGGAGTTGTTACATCCTATAACTTCCCCTTGGCCATTCATGAAATGGGGAATGGATATCGTAGGAAAGCTTCCTCCAGCTTCGGGACAACGTGTCTACATCTTAGCCATGACTGACTACTTCTCCAAATGGATCGAAGCTGAAGCCGGACACTCAGGTCATCTCTTTCATAAAAAAAAACATCCTGAGTAGATTTGGCATACCATCCACCATAGTATGCAATAACGGGTCCCAGTTCATCAGCGATAAGACGAGATCATTTTGTCAGCAATACAACATTCAGTTGGTGATGTCAACACCGCGTTATCCCCAAGCCAATGGTCAGGCAGAGGCAAGCAACAAAGTAATCATCAGCAATTTGAAGAAGCGACTTAAGGAGGCAAAAGGGAAATGGGCAGATGAGTTACCCCTTATCCTATGGTCAGATCGAACAACTCCCAAGACCGCTACAGGCCACACACCTTTCTCCTTGGTCTATGGATGTGAAGCCGTGTTACCAGTAGAAGTAACTTTGCCCACAGTTCGATATGGACTTACTACTGAGGAATCAAATCTCCCTAACTTGTTGCACCATTTAGACACGGTGGACGAGTTACGATATGAGGCATCAGTTCGTATGGCGGCATACAGACATGGGGTAGCCCGGAGTTACAACAAACGCGTTAATGCAAAGGCGTTCCAAGTAGGAGATTGGGTATTAAGGAAAGTTTTTCAAAACACGCAGGAATTGAATGTTGGCAAGTTGGGAGCAAATTGGGAAGGACCATATCAGATCACGAAGGTCGTAGGACAAGGAGCCTACGAATTGACGTCACGAGATGGGAAGACGGTCTCCAGAAGTTGGAACGCGATGAATTTGAAGTTTTATCACTTTTAAAACGCGCAAGTCACGATAAGGTATACTTCATAAACTTTTTCTTTTCACATTATATCATTACGTCTTCACACATACATGAGACAACAACGGTTTTCGAAAAAACTAACAAGGGACGCCTTGTGACGTTACAGGCGAAAACATAGGCCCTCTCCTTATGATCAGGCAACGCTGTGCACACAACGACTAGTCAAAAAGATGTAAGAGACGAGAACGTGTAACTCTAGAGCAAGAGGAGTTTTCACCAAATAAGTTGTAACACGATTCACAGTTTTATTGCAAGTGTTTACATTCAGACAAATACAATATCCTCACTCTCTCTGCATCTTACATCAGAAGCGCTATACAATGAAAAGTTTAGCATTAAACCACAAGTACACATTTTTTTCAAACAAGTTGATCTGTCGCAAACACATTGATCTTCACGCTCCCGCAGTGAACCTATTCTGCCTGCAAAAATAACAAACACAAATCCAAGGCCGTAACAGCTACTAAAACATTATCAAAATAAACATAACCCCAAAAACCATCACGGGGTGCAAAGTTGTCCACATCCACGCCCTAATACAAGCGGCCAAATAAAACACAAAGTTTTAAAAGCCCCAACATATTGGGGGTAGGGTAAGAAATAGAAAAAGTAAAAAAGAATCATTCTTTGTCTGCGTTTTCGGCTGGCTTCTGGTTGTCCATCTCGACCTGGGCCACTTCTTTGGTGACTTGTGAAATATCGTCGATGAGAGAAGACTTCTTGGACGCATTGGCTTCGTTAGGAAACAAGTTCTCGAACTGCTCCCTCTCTTTCACAGCGTCCCAGGAAGAGTGTTTCCCAGCAGCAAACTCCTCTATCGTCTCGACACGAGCTCTAAGTGACCAGTAGTCAGCCGTATCCTCAACCTCTTGAGCTAGAGCAGCACTGTTCTTCGATGCTTCCTTGAACCTGTCCTCCCACGCCTTGGATTCCTCGAGAGCTCTCTCGAGGGTACTCTGCAGATCAACGACCTTCTTCTCCAAAGATTTCTTCTCCTGCCCCAAGATGACCGACTTATCTTTCTCAAGCTGCATGTTGGTCTTACTCTGAGCCAACTGCTCAGGGTAGTCCTTGAAGGCGTCGAAAGCTGCAAGAGCAAGTTGGAGACCCTGGACAACAAGTATCGAACCATCAGAAACCGGGAG
The DNA here is from genome assembly GCA_964016875.1 of Fallopia convolvulus. NCBI lineage: Eukaryota > Viridiplantae > Streptophyta > Magnoliopsida > Caryophyllales > Polygonaceae > Fallopia > Fallopia convolvulus. The sequence continues at coordinate 6,275,878 of OZ024718.1, read as the reverse complement.
TATTAACAAAAATGAGGGAAGTTAGTGAATACCTGCCACTGAGCCGCTAGTATTTCGCCAAAGAAGTCAGGAAAAGTGGATCGGTGTCCTGAATCCCGAAGACAGTTCACTTGAAGCGGCATTAGAGATTTCAAGCATTTTCCCGCGTCCATGTCCAAGGATATCATGGTGCTGGGGAGGTCCGTCATTCGAGAGGAGACATCCTTCTTTGACAAAGAGGCCTTGGTGGAGTCGTTTGTAATCTTGGGAGGCAGAGCTACTGCCAAAGACGTATCTGTAGTAGAAGCCGTCTCCGCTTTCCTTTTCTTCCTGGCTTCGACCCTTTCCAAGGTTGATAGCGCGGCAGTGGATCTGGTGGTTCTAGAACTTGATAGCATGAAGTAACAGGGTTAGTAGAAGATAAAGATGCTGAAACAAGGAGGAAGAAGAAGGAAGAACTTACTCGACATCTCGGTATCTTCAGGTTCAGCAAAACACGCTTTTAATAACTCAGGTTACGATCTGTCATCCAACAAAAGAGCCTCGATGTGAGAAATGACTTGGGATGACACCTTGCGGGGTTTAGGAGTAGCGAGATTCTCTGCACAAAAACAACCAATAACAACCAGAGGTTAGATTCGAATAAGGATCAACGAGTACAAGAGGGAAACACTACCTGTTGAACGCCAATGACTTTTCAGGAAAGATGTATCGATTCTCAAGGAAGACAATCTCACGAAGAAGAACTTATCAGCCCAACCCCGGTCAGATTTGGATATGTTAAAGACTAAGTCGGATTTATTGGTGAAGGTTTTCAAAGTTAAACGGCCAAGACCACCTTTAGACAGACGATAATTCAAGAAAAAGTCGGCGGCTTTGAAGGGAAGACCTTGGGAAGAACACAATCGGTCGACAGAAAGCAGAAGTCTCCAAACTTGGGGAAGTAGTTGCCCCGGAGAAACATTGAGAGTAGATAAGAAATCGAAGACTAAGGGAGAAAACGGAAAACGGTGACCGATACGAAAAGGGTACTCATACAAGCACACCCAATCGTCGGCATAGAAATCCGCGTGGACACCAGGGGGAGGAAAGAACACCTCTGCATGCGAAGGGAAACCGATAGAGAAGGCAAAGATATGGGGGTCCTCCGAAGTACTATTCCTCCGATGATAGGAAGTAAGGAACCCGGAAGAGGTCAGAGAGGGAGGAATGGTGGCTTCAAGACAGTAAAGGGAAGAGGAACCAGAAGTTGCCATAGTGAAGGGAAGAGCAGAGGTTGAAGATGGAGAAGCAAAGTAGAAGGAAGCGTACCTGAACACCAAGAAGTCCAATTGAAGTCTCGGAGGCCATCATAACTGCTATAAATGCAGATTGATGGGACACACCTTTACGCACTACAACTTCCAAGGAGCAAAAAATCAAAAACCCTAGAAAAGCGGTGGAGGGAATTTTTCCGGGTTTTTGAGGGGGTATTGTTGGGCCCACTAAAACTCGGCCCAAAAAGACATGACGAGCCCAAGGAAATTGACATGAGCTATTAACGAAAAAAGAACCAAAGGATCGATTGAGTAATGAACGCAAAGAGGATATGGCCGAAATTTCGTCTCGTGGATATCGCACGAACAACCTCCTCAACGGCTAAGTCATTGATGTTAGAAGCGAGATTCCTGGGATACATAAAAACGCTCCACCAACGGTTCGAAGAGAAGAAGGACTATAAAACCAGGGCGAAGCATATGTGAAGGGGATCATCGAGAATCATACCCGAAGTCAATTTCCAAGCTTTATCCATTTCTACTCACTCGTTCTCTTTCACTCAAGTGTTCATCTGTATTTACAAGAGATTCATCTATCGCTACGATTATAATATACATATTACAGCTTACTTGCTCTTATTTTTATATCTTTTACCTAATTTTATATCTTGTCCGTAGTTCATAACGCGTTGCAATTACTTTTTGGTTAGGATTTCCCACATTGTAGCAGGTAACGCCTTGGTGCGATTATCCTGCCCAAAACATAAATTAGCTCGTGAATTTTAGGAATTAATATATTTTTCCGTACGAGTCTACTTGTCTTTTTAGAGTTAGACACATATATTAAGAAAATTTTAAATTAGATAAAAATGTCCTTAATTAAATGTTTACTTTATACATTGAAAATGAAAATGGAGCAAATTTAGTTCATTTTTCATTAAATGTAAGGGTTAAAGTGAAAATGTTGAGTCTAAAATATATAAAAAGACAAGTTTTTTTAACAAGATTTTAAGCGTAAAAAGACAAGTAGACTTATTATATCTAAGGGCCCGTTGGGTATTGATATCTTGATATCAGATATCGATATCGGGTCATATCTCATGTTTGGTATGAGAGTATATATATGGATTCAGATATCGCTATCAGGCCATATCTAGTGTTTGGTATGGGAGTATATGAATATCGGGTTATATCCTTGATATCAAAACAAGCCATTTTCCATGATATTTGATATCTCCCAAATAAAAGAGGTACGACGGATATGAAATTATGAATGATATCCCATATCCGATATCAATACCGATACCGATACTCGATACCGATACCGATACTCGATACCGATACCGATATATGATATCGATACCAAACGAGCCCTAATACCTTGTAGTGTTTGAAATTTTCAAAAGGATCAAGCACATTAATTGTGTAAAGAGTCAAGAAAGTAGCAAACTTTATTGCTATGTGCGTGTGAACAAGATGAATGTTTTTTATTCTAATTGACAGTGGGAACAAAGGTAGCTAACGTTCAAATATATTAAATTCTGCAGGTAGAAAGTAGTAATCTTGAGTTTTCTTTTAATAAAAGGAAGAATTGAAGGGATTTAATTTTGGCATCTGGGATGAAATGAAGGCATTAATGGCAACTTCCCGATCCATTATTGACCTACTCAAGTTATAAAATGCAAATTATGTGGGACATGGGTTTGGAAGAGTGGTTTTTGACTCGTTTTTTTCTCTTGCTTTTTGGCTCACCCGGTTCAATCGGTCGGATACCATTTTATATTTGGACGGGTACTTCGTCACCCCATTTTGAAGAAGACCCTCACAATATCAGTTTCTTCATACATATCGGCAGTGGGATCCGAACTTCGAATCTCCTTGACAACACTTAAGGAATCTAGCACCACTTTACGACTAGACTAACTGAATATTGATTCTCTTCTTCATCTTTTGCACGGCAGACTTTTTCAATAGAAATAAATTGTTCTATGAGATGAATTTTGATTTGGGGTTGATCCAAGATTAAGTGTTTTGTTGACTCCTAATGGATGCATATTTCCTGCTATATCATGCACTCAGTGCAATTTTTTGTAGAGTTTGGAGATTGAACCCCACTCCTCCTATCAACTCTTTGCGATGGGACCTCTGTGGAGTTTGGAAAGGGAAGAACTTGAAGGACATCAAGGGAAGAAGATTAAACCCCACTCCCTCGGTCGTCCGTCTGCGAAAGGTCATTTGTAGAGATTGGGACTAAGTCTTAGGTGGAGATAGGAGGAGATTGAACCCCACACTCCCTGATATCGATCCACTTGCGATGGAGCTGATGGGTCGAATATAGTGTCAAAATTTGACGAATGGGGCATATCATACAAGTTGGTTGGAGATGGAGTCATAGTGGTCTTATAAGGAAAAATAGATTCATATAAAATAACGTCACGAGAAATAAATTTTTCTTTAGTTTCCAAGTCAAGCACATGCCAACCTTTTTGACCCCTTAGGGTAACTAATAAAGACACATTTTTCTAACTCGATGAGCAAATTTTTTGGTAGTTTTGGAAACACATGCAGACGCATAACAAAGGCAACTAAGTACGCATAAATGATCATAACTAGGCGGCCGACCATACATTAATTCAAAAGGGGTGTGATTTTGTAAAACATGTGTAGGTGTCCTATTAATTAAATAACCAGCAGTCAAAATACAATGAGCCCAAAATTCTAAGGAATGATGAACATGAAAACGTAAAGCATAGGCAATATTTCAATTGTGATGGTGTTTTCTTTCTACCCTACCGGTTTATTGAGAAGTGCCTACATATGAGGTTTCAAAAACAATCCCTTGACTATCAAACTAAGTCCACAAACTAATGAATTTCGTGCCATTATCACATCTTAAACATTTAACATCTCTACTAAATTGATGTTTAACCATAGTGTAAAACCTCAACCTTGAGGTACATCGTATGGGCAACATGGTTGCAATATCTCGTCTTTCCATTTAGGTGTACCCTTAGGGGGCGCATTGTCGAGATGGAGCTTGAAGAAGTTGTTGAGACACAATTTTTTAGTGAAGAAGGCTCTGATACAGAACCTTACTTAAGATGAAAAAGTCCCTTTGGACGACATGAGTGTTGAAGCCCGAAATAAACAAGCACTAGGTACGAGATTTATATTATTAAAATGGGAAACAAAGATTTCACTCTTGCTTTATTGGGCCCGCTAAAACAACATACATCCTTTAAATATGTTTAGAAACATATTATTCGCGACTTGCTTCAAATTATGCGTGCAGATTACACTCTCACTGAGATGTTTCTCTCTTTGGGTGACTTGAAATCTTTTTTATTAACTTCTCTTTGAAGGTAGCGTGGTATTTTCGAATGTTCAAAACGTTTTGAATCTCAGTTAATAAGAAAGTATTGAGCTAGCTAGAGATATTTTTTACCCCTGCAACCTTCTCCATCTTCTGCAAGGCGCTTGGAGTAAGTTTCTATCACATTTTTCTGATGTGGGATGAGCGAGTCGTCTTCATTTGATTGGTTGAAAAAGAGTTGGATCCTGATTGGTGTGAAAAGTGGCACAACATGATTGGTTGAGGAGGCGTTTTTGACCGTTCTAAACCTTCCGATGTGGAATAAATCATCACGCTAGGCCAAGATCTCACTTCGTTACTTCCTTTGAAATGATCACAAGTTTTTAAGTAACATACATGTGGAGAATAATCTAGTGTTTTTTTCACCTTCAGTTTAATGAGCGTGGTATTAAATATTTTCTCCCCTTGACTCGGACCTTGTATTCTTCATTTGTCTTTAACACATAATGTGCACCTTAAATGTGAATGAGAGGGTTTGCCTATATGTACCCTCGTGTTTTTTATGGGGGACGGGAGGCTTTGTTATTGCGCCCCTTAAATCTTCTAAAAATGTCTTCTTCTTGTAAGACCCGTCGAGTGTTACTGTTATCCTTTCTCAGTAGAGAGGTCAACTATATTGTTCGTTAATGCATGGTTTTATTCGTGCACCATCAATATTATTTGTAATTTTTTTTTGTAATTTTTAATTAAAAAAATCTACAGGTAAAAAAGAAGCCGCACTCTCTGTCTCCTCAAAAAATTATTTTATTATTATATTAATAAAATTATTCCTCGAGTAAACTAAGAGTGTCGTCAGTCCTTTAAACAAAAAAGATTAGGAGTAATGTAAAGAGTTAAATAAAAAAGATTAGGAGTAATATAAAGAAAGCAGCCATCACTATTTTTTTCGTTCTTGAAAGGATTAATTAATGGCGAAGTGTAGAAATCAGCATTGTAAGATGGGATGAATTATTGGAAGGTGTAATTAGTTTAATATGGGATTATTCAACAAAAAAAAAAGTTTAATATGGGATTAGGCATACAAGCAAGCTCTCCACCAAATATCACGGACTCACAGTACGTGTTTTTTTTTTTGGGTCGAAATATCAGAGTACGTGTTGACCAGCTAATCATTGAAATTTACCGATTAGAATTAAGCGTAATCGTTGTTTTTTTAATTACGGATGTGAGAAGTTAGAGCATGAACAATAATAAAAATATACACGTTATTAGGCATGCTCAGATTACAAAACAATTCAGATTATAGATTATTGGCTTAAAACATATACAGTCTTTATACTTATATAAATTTGTCAAATAGACACCCCACCTTTGGTTTGGACCTATTGAACACTTAAACTTAACAATTTGGACCTATTAAACACTTGATCGCTGACGTGGCGAAGTACATGTAAGTCAAACGCACATATACAGCTCCTCCCTGTACTTGTGCAATTTTTTTTTTCTTTTTGTATTTTTTATATTTTCTGATTTTATTAAAATAATGGTGTTAAAGATTGGGCTTATGTGGCATCTTATGTGGCAAAATAAGCTTATGTGGCACACATTTGGACAAAAAATTGGAATATGTCAACATGCGTGTGTTACACTCAACGAGATTGTCAGCGACCAGGTGTTTAATAGGTCTAAATTGTTAAGTTTAAGTGTTCAATAGATTCAAACCAAAAGTGAAGTATCTATCTGACAAATTTGCACAAGTACGAGGGACTGTATATATTTTAAGCCATAGATTATTAGGAGTTTTAAGAGTTGAAATCCTAATTCAGATTCTTATTGTCGTGCCTGATAACACTAGGCATCTTGGCAGTCGCTACTTTCATCATCACACCATTTTATATAGTTTGACAAGATGATATCTATGAGGACCATCGATAGTCTTATGCTTCCATTTGTGCCTTTCCTTCATCTTGCACGATCCGTGCATCACAAATCCTAGGTGTCTTAATTTGGAAACGAGACGTAGAAAAATCCTAGATGACACAACGTGGTGGCCTTATTTCTTGCGTTTAGGGATGGTAATGGGGCGGGTTCGGGGCGGGGAATACCCTCCTCATACCTATACCCATTTAGATATATGCTCCCCATACCCGTCCCATTACCCATCGGGTAATAAAATTTATCCCCGTCCCCATCCCCGTCGGGTATTCCCTATCCCCGCTTGATTTACCCATTTATAATCCTCGTCGGGGATTCCCCATCTCCGCTTGATTTCCCCATTTATAATCCTCGTCGGGGATTCTCCATCTCCGCTTGATTTCCCCATTTATAATCCTCGTCGGGGATTCTCCATCTCCGCTTGATTTCCCCATTTATAATCTCTAGCTGGGACTCCCCATCCCCGTTTGATTTTGACCTTGTATAATCCCCACGAGTTACTCATTTTATTTTTCATTTACTTTCATGTACACTTTCCTCATAAATTCTATTGATACATTATTTACAAAAGTCACCAATTAAACTTATGTAATTAACAAGAGCTTCAAAAACAAACAAAACAATAATTTTGTAAAATCCAATGATCATACTATTCGTACGTATCAAGTACATAATATAAGGATAGAATGATTTATAATTAAAAACAATAATTTAGTTCCTCATCATGGGGTCCCCCGGTGGGAATTCCCCAGCGAATCCCCCGACGGGATTCCCCACGGGGTTCCCCAATGGCTCCCCCGACGGGGATTCCCCACGAGGTTCCCCAATGGCTCCCCGGACGGGGATTCCCCACGGGGTCCCCCGACGGGGATTCCCCATGGGGTTCCCCAATGGGGTCGGGTTCGGGTCGGGTGGTGGGGCGGAGACACCTATCCTCGTCCCCATGCTCATACCCTAGCGGGTAATTACTTTTTCCCTCATCCCCGCCCCCATCCCCACTAAAAATCCCCATACCCGTACCCGTAACGGGAAATCTCCACTGGTAATGGAAATCCCCGCCCCATTGCCATCCCTACTTGTGGTAGAAAGTGAGTGTGAATTTGAGGCGTTGGATTAAAGTGAATTGATGGTGAGATTTGAGGATGCAAAATAGTTAAAATAGGGTGAATATTACTAGATTAGATGTCATTTGCCAAAAAAATCACATCCCTTAAAAGTAGCAAACAAAATATTTAAAAAAAAGGAAGTAGTATTAGGCAAATCAAATTACGTATAAAATCTTAAATCTCATATGAATATTGATTCTCTCTCCTATTTTGAAAATCAAAACAAATCATATTTTTAATATTGATTTTATCCTATTTTCAAAACTAATTGATATTGACGTAATTTTGTATCTCTATTTTCGTAGCATACCAGATGATCGAATACCAACGTGATGAACAATGAATATACATTCTCGCAGGCTGTCGAGTGAATACCAATGTGATAAACAACGAACATGTACTTATTTTGCGATGAATATGATTAAAATGAATAGTTGTATATCTATTATTTTTTCCAATTAATTGATATCGATATAAGTACTTTATCTTCATTCTCGCATTCTGTCAAATGAATACCAACATGATAAATAATGAATATCCAATTTCGTAGCATGTCAAATGAATACAAACGTAATACACAGTGAATATCTACATTTGTTATAATGAACATGATCAACATTAGTAATTATATAATTTTATTATAATTTCGACAACCATTTCTACTTCAAGGAATATTACTATATAATATTGTGAATATCAATTCTACATTATAATACATACATAATTTGAATCGAAAAGCTACATAAATATCATCCTTCAATGATAAGAATATCATAATTAAATTACATGAATATCACCCGCTAATATGGTGAATATGATGAATATCACTAGCAATATGGTGAATATGTTCACCTAGTTACATAAATATCAGTGGCTAATGTGGTGAATATGACTACCCAATTACATGACAATCGCTAGCTAATATGCTGAATATGACACCCTAAATAGAAGAATATCGTTATCTAATATGGTGAATATGATCACCAAAGTACAAATCTTGTGAACTAAAAATAGGAAACATTGCCCTTCTTCCTTATGTAGACTCCACGTTCCTCAACTTCTTTGATACTTTCCGACCATTTTCTACCTTCACAAAAAAAATCGAGTAACTAAATATTTGTTAAATAAAATCTCTTGAAAATAAAAAAAACAATCAATATTATTTTTAATGACATGAATGTCATATTTAAATACATAAATATTCCTATTTAATTTTGTGAATATCTTTATTGATTACAATGAATATCACTCCACAAAATACAGAATATAAAAATTAATATATACAAATATCGAATATTTATAAGAATTTATCAAAAATACGTCAATACCCAATCAATAGCAAAAAATAATCACAAACACAATAATTACAAAATTATTCCACATTATACACATATATGGAGTACGACAAGATCAAATCCCATTCAATCAATCCAACAAATAAAAACCCCAATTGTAACACAAGAAAAAAAGCACTATGAGGGTAATTAAGATCTAGAAAATTGGGGAAACAATGGAAGCAAACTATGTGTAAAATTCGAACAGTGGCTATACTTGTACCACTAATTAAACAAGGAAAATAATTTAAAATACCTTAAATATGTGTTCGGTAATTTGATTATTCAATCATTAGTTGGTGTTAGGAAGTCGGAAACGAATTTGTAATGCCTTGCCAACAGATCTGAACCGGTGCATCGAAATCGCCATATGCCGGTGCATCGAACTCACCAATGTGGATTTTGGAATGAGAGCGAAGGATGTAAATTTGATATAGAGATAGAAACTAAAAATTGTAATCCCGTAAAATCCGCTAATGGCTATAATAGAATGATAATTAATTACTATAATTTTACTATCCTCCACGCATGTCTACCTTATTAAAGTGCACCTATTTAGCACAAATCTGGAACGTCCAGTAATATCAATCCAATGGTCTATAATAACACTCATTTTCTACCCTAAAGACCTTTCTATCAGATCCTTATACTATATATATATATATATATATATATATAGGGGAGGGCTCCAGAGAAACACAAATTGTAAAGAAACGGATGTCGCAATAAGAGTCGTTGGATTTGATGTAATCGATGGCTAATAATGATGGTGTATCTTAGGCATTTTGATTTTTTTTAAAAAAATAAAATAATGACATGCGTAATTATAGGAACGAGTGATTTAGCAATCCATATATGATTGAGTGATTATGGAAAGATTATACGAGGTAGTTGTTTTTTTAAATTTAAAAATAATAATAACAACAATTTCACTTTATGCGTTATTTGTCTAACAAAATATCGAAGACGTATACAAAGTCAATAATAACTTGAATATGTAAATTTATATTTCGAACATAACAATATTACGTAGGTTTAAATATTGAACAAATAAAATATAACATATATGTAATATTTATCTTACAATCTTGAACATGCAAATATTATTATTCGAATATGCCAGCAACTGTAGTATTCATTAAAATAATTGTGATTTTTTTGAATATGTTAATTCAAATTCCAAAATTAGTAACCTATATAATCGAATATTACGTATTCTTCCTCAAACATGTATACACAGTTATTCGAATATGGTTTTGCACTGTTCATTAAGATAATTATGCTTATATTTGAATATGTTAATTCAAATTCTAAATTAGTAAACTATATAATCGAATACTGCGCAATATTTATCGAACATGTATACAAAATAACTCAAATATTAAGTATACAATATATCTGAATATTAAGTACAAAATCTCGAACATGTACACAATACATCTGAAATTTAAATTTACAATTTGGAACATGTGATAAAACAAATCGAATATGTATACAATATATCTGAATATTAAGTACAAAATCTCGAACATCTACACAATATATCTCGAATATATAAGTTCAATAATTGCACATACAAACGTCTTATTTGAATACTAAGTATATAGTCTTGCACATACTAAATCTTTATTTTGCATATACTTGTTGATCCACTCTTCAATCTCCATCTCAAATCTGCACGTAACGAATTTCAATCAATCGGTCAATTTAGATCAAAACGAGGGCACAATTTCTAAATTTATATCAAAACATACGAATCATGATTCAAATTAATATTAAGTACAAAATATTGAACATGTACACAATATATATGAATATTAACAACTTCATAGTCTTCAACACGTGTACAAACGAACTCGAATACGTATACAATATATCCGAATATTAAGTACATAATCTTGAACATGTATACAAAATATCTGAATATTAAATGTACAATACTTAAAAAACGAAAAAAAAATAACGATATGCATATTTTTTATTCAAATCGATATATGCTTACATAGTGAATAAATTCAATCCAATAATAACGATATGCATAAACACTTTCATAGTATATCACGATCTACGCAATTTTGAAAAAAAAAGGATTTTTTCCCTTAAATAACGATTTACACGTTGATGAAATATGAAGTGAATACCAGACCAATTTTCGAGATAGAAAATAGGGTGATTGAACATTTTCTGTATGAAATTTGTAGATCTCATGAGGAGTTTTGTTGTTTGATTGAATGACTCCAAAACGATCTGAAATCGATTCAAACAGAAAATAAATTATGAGGAGAATGAAATTGAAGGTATAAACTATTAAAACGATGAAATTAAAATCTTACCTTGGCTATATGGTTCATCCGGGGAGAGATCGAGCTTCAAGGCTCTGAACGAGATGAGAGAAACGAGGAGCAGTTGAAGGTATTTGGGAGAGACGATATCTTCATTTTTTTTGGGTGAGATCCACAAAATAAAAAATGAATTTTTTTGAGAGAGATACGAAACAATTGATTGAATAGATGAAACAATTAAGATATGGAGAGAGAAAGTGGGGTAAGTGGGCATGATCTAGTGCATTTACATAAAATAGTAATAACCTATATATATATATATACTAGTGGTGATGCCCGTGCATACGCACGGGGCTAAGTAATCGGTCCTTAAACATACGTATGGTTATTATTTTGGTATATTGGCCAACAAATATAGTGCTTCAAACCAATTATGTTCAACGATATCATTTAGAAATAGTATAAAAGAGAGGTTGGAAGTTGTAGAAGATGTAGTGCCTCGTTTGAGTTTTGGGTCGTTCTTCTTGTTTACCTCAGTGTATTGGTCGGAGTTTTTTATTTGTGCTTTTAATAACCCTCCGAGATCTCTTTTTTTTTTTGGTCATAAAGCGGGCTAGAGCCCGGTTAAACTTTTATTGAAGTTAATCAACAAGGTCCAAACCGTCCGGAGAACACTCCAGCATATATTGCGGGAGAGCCACCGGAGGCAAATCATAAAGTTCAGCATACATGGAATTGAGAGAAAATGAAAAATTAGCTAAAAAATCAGCTACTTTATTTGATTGCCTTGGAATGTGCCTGATTCGCACCTCCCAAGCCTCGTCATAAATCAGCTTCCTACAACGATGAATGAGATGATAATCGGGATGAGTCTTGACCATTGTATCTTGAAGAAGTGTGCAGGCGATAAGAGAATCGGTTTCCATGATTAACCGATTGATAGTCAGCTGGTGCGCCATGTCTAAGCCATGAAATATGGCCCATAATTCAGCAGTCAATGCATTACAATTTCCACACTTAAAGGAGTAAGCTTTGAGCAAGTGACCAGTATGGTCACGAATTAATCCTCCTCCCCCAGCCAGCTGAATTCCAGATTTTGCAGCCCCATCCGAGTTCAATTTGTACCACCCAGCAGGCGGTGGAGACCATGCTACTGTTGTCAAGTTCTGGTGCGTGGGAGAAGGAGAGGTTGACAGCTTAGCTGTCGCACAAAAAGCCTCAGTGAAAAGCTCTATCTGTCTTATCACTGTACGAGAAAGTGTGCCAATTTGATCTTCATGTTTGAACACCAGATGGTTCCTTGTTTTCCATGTATACCATTCCATGAAAGCAAACAGAGTACACCATTGTTTATCCATTTTCAAATTCAGTTCGAGCCATTTCATAATATCTGTCTCATTAAAGAAATTGAGAGGGAGCTGATTGCCACTCAAGGCAAGCCACACATCAGCAATCTGAGGACAATCCCGAAGCATGTGGAGGATATCTTCAGGTTGACTACAGCGAGGACAGTCCGGGTTAGTAGAAAGGTGACGGCGAACCCGGTTAGCATTACATAACACAACATCATGAGCAACAAGATGAAGAAAGTGTTTGGCTCGCTGCTGAACATTAATCTTCCATAGCTTTCTCCACAAAGTACTCTGTTGGTTCTGACTTGATTGAGATTGAGAATTCTGTAATGCAACAGCAGAAGCGGATGAAAAACAGCCAGATGCATTAGGTCCCCAAAAAATCTTGTCATGAGCGTTGTCATCATCAACCACACGGATTGCTTGAATTTTGGCCTTCATCTCTGGTGGAAGAAGGTTGTTAACGACATCCCATTTCCAATCATGATCAGCCCACATTTCATTAACCGTGGCACCCTCAATTTCATCAGTTAAAGGAGACGTGGCCCATTCCGAAAGCGGCTTTTGATCAACCCAGGCATGAGACCAAAACAGCGTAGTCTCACCATTACCGATTGAAATGCGAAGCCCTTTGGAAAGCAAACACGCACTTTCAGCAATACCGTTCCAAGTTCTAGAAGCTCGAGGCCATTTGTGGAACATATCGACATTAGCACGACCGTGACAATATTTACCACGAATGATTCTAGACCAAAGTGAATCCGGTTCTTGAAGAGTACGCCAACCCAGTTTAGCAAGAAGGGCTGAGTTTGTATGACGCGTCTGTCGTATCCCCAAACCACCAACGCTGCTGGGTTTACAGATTTTTTCCCAAGAGAGCAAATGAATTTTCCTCCTTTCAGAAGTTGATCCCCATATAAACCCCCGAAAAGTTTTATCAATATCATCACATAGGCTTCTTGGGAGCTTAGTAGATTGCATAACATAGATTGGCAAACTACAAAGAACAGATTTAGCAAGCGTGACTCGACCCGCAAAAGATAGAGTCTTAGATTGCCAACCACGGAGCCTATTTGTCATTTTGTCAAGCAAGAATTGGTAATTCTCAGGAGACATCTTCCCGCAAGTGGTAGGAACACCCAAATAGTTGCCAAAATCTTCCACAATTGGAATCTCAACCAGTGAACTAATCAAACTTCTCGTGCACTCAGGAACCGAATTAGCAAAAAGAAGGCTGCTTTTGCTGAAATTCACCCGCTCGCCTGACATGTCACAAAACTTCTCAAGGCAACTTTTTAGGACCATGGCCTGCGTTGGGGAGGCGTTTGCAAAAAGGACAAGATCATCGGCAAAAAATAAATGCGATAACTCAACTCCGCCAACTGAAATTGGCGTCCAGTTACCCTCCACAACCGCCGCTTGAATTAAGTGTGATAATTTTTCCATACACATGACGAAAAGATACGGAGATAACGGATCTCCTTGCCTTACCCCACGAGTCGGACTGAACTCACCAGCATCACTGCCTTGCCAAAGAACCTTTGTCTTCCCGCTCGTTTGGCTCAACATGATGACCTCGATAAGCTTAGACGGTAAACCAGCCTGTATCAGAACTTCTTTGAGAAACGACCATCGAATTCGATCATATGCTTTAGCAAGATCAATCTTCCATATCATCCATTTATTCGATCATTGGGAATTCATTGAGTGCAAGACCTCTTGAACAATGACAACGTTGTCCACAATCTGACGGCCAGGAACAAAACTTGCCTGAGCTGGTGAGATAATATCCGAGAGAATGGGTTTCAGACGGTTGACAATCGCTTTAGTGGCGATTTTGAAACAAACATTGAGAAGAGAAATCGGTCTGAAATGCGCCGCAGTTGAGGGGCAATCTGTTTTGGCCAGCAAAACCATAAGAGCATCGGCCAAACCGGTTGGCACAATGCCATTGTTCAGGAAATTCAGAACCATTTCCACTACTTGGTGACCAATACAAGACCAATTCTTTTGGTAGAAAATAGCCGGATAACCATCCGGACCCGGGGATTTATAAGGACTCATGATTTTCAAAGCATACCAAACATCAGCCTGTGTAAACGGTCTAGAGAGCTCAGTGACAGTTACAGCATCAAGCAAAGGAAAACCCGGAACCAGCGATTGAGATAAATCATATGAACCATCTTCAGTATATAACGATTTGAAAAAAGAACACACCATCTGTTTGATAGATTCTTCATCAGAAATCCACTCACCAGCATCATTCTGCAAAGAAGAGATTTTATTCGATTTCCTTCGGATAACCGTTGAAAGATGATAGAATTTCGTGTTACGGTCACCATCAATTAAAAAACCAGCCCTTGATTTTTGAAACCAGAGAAGTTGTTCTTGAACCAACACTTTCTCCAATTCCATACGCAGTTCACGCTCAAGGTTGATATGAAACGGCGTGGGCCGATAAGACAGTCGTCGTTGCAAGCCCTCAAGTCTGGCCCAAAGCTGTCTTTTACGCTGGAAAATATTACCAAACACCTGTTTGTTCCAGTTCAAAACCTGGTCACGAAAATCAGATAAGGACTCAGCAAGGTGTAGATCACTACGCCAATTTTCTTCCATGAAATCCCGATATGACTCATGAGTAAGCCAAGCAGCCAAGAATCTAAACGGCCTCCTTCCCGAGATTGACATAGTACCCGGTTGTGTTTGCAACAACAACGGTCTATGGTCAGAATGTGGGGCGGTTAAGTGTTTAACTTCAGCATCGGGGTAACGGAGTCTCCATTCATCAGAGCATAAAACCCTATCGAGTCGAGCTCCTTTAAAAGTCTCCATAGTACGGCCTGTGGTCCAGGTGAATTGTGGACCTGAAAAGCCAAGATCAATAAGGCCAAGCTCATTTATACGGTCACATAACTCCTGAGTAGCTTGATTCGAGCCAACCGAAGAATATGAACGTTCCTGAGCATTAGTTGTGGCGTTGAAATCTCCTGCAACAACCCAGGGAAGATTATTGCCAGCCGCCACAGTGTCTAAACTATCCCAAAGATGCGATCGGTCCTCAGTGATGGGAGAGGCATAAACTGTTGAAAGAACCCATGGTTCTTCGCCTCTCCGAGTAACCTCAACTGTAATGTGTTGAGGGTCAAGCAATAATGGTTGCACAAGAACATCAGCAGTCCTCCAGAGAAGCCACAAACCTCCAACAAAACCCTGGGATTCCACACGCAACATACCATCATAACCAATTCTAGCACAGACATCATCAACCCTTTCTCCACTGATTCTTGGTTCTACCAGAGCCAAAACCGAAGGATTATGAAGTCGGATGAGTTCCCTAACAGAATTTATGAAATTCGCGCCCCCGGCGCCACGAACGTTCCAAATAAGAATACTTAATTGATTCATAATAACAGTTGATAGAATACGAGACCACGACATTGGTAAGGTCGTAAAGGACCTCGTTCTTTCATAGTCATTGATTGCATCATCTATCCGATGCAATGCATCAGATAGACGATGTGGCATCATTACCCAGCACAGAACCGTTCTTGTTTCCGTCGCCAGGGCTTGGAATTCTGCTATCATCTTGGTTGCTATGGGAGGGAGGAAGGCCATGCAAGGGCCGGTCCGGAGGGGTGAAACCAGCATACTTCGCCTCTTGAAGACTGGGTACATGGTGGGATTGAACTGTTGCATTGCTTTTACCAGGATTCTGTCTGACGATATTTCTCTGGTCAGAAGGAAATGGGGGTTTGGCAAGAGCAATAGTTGACGGTTGTGGCTGTTGTGTCTTTTTGAGATGTTCTGTCATTTCAGAAATTAAATATTGTTTTTTAATATCTGCTTCCTTAGATACTATTGTTGTTACTGTTGAAGTCTTACCCCTAGATCTCCTATTTAAGGATAAAGCAATATCCTTGGCATCTTTTTTATCTTTCTTTTTAATCCCCATATCTTTCAAAGGAGATTTTCCAAGATTCTCGCCATTTGAATTGCCTCTTGTTAACATTTGAGTCGGGCCCGAATCCTTCAATTTTCCTTCTGCAGTATGCATGGCTGATGACGTTACCGAATTTTGGGCAACTTTTGCATTTTTGTTATTCGTAATCTTCGCCTGTGATTTCACAGCTGTAGTAGCCAATGAACTGGCATTCTGCGGAACTGCTGGCACTTCACCGGTCACCGGAGTTTCAACTTCTTCGGCCAAAGTAGCAAAACGCGAGCCCACATTAGATTGAGGCTCTTGGCTTGGTGTGGACTTTGGCTCAACATTCTGGGTTTGTGACGATGTAGCTACCCCTGTCTGGGCAGATTTCTTTGGCCTCCGGGCTGGCTTGGTTGGCTTCATCCAAGGGCCATATTTTTCTTCTGGTTTAGGGGGAACAACTTCCACAACAGCAGCCTCACTTGCACTATCATCATTTTGGTCGTTTAACGGGCATTTTTCCTCCTCGTGACCAATTTTCCCACAGCGATAACAGAGCTGTCTAACGCCTTCATATTGGACTTTCCAAGATTTTCCTCCAAACCGGAATAATGAGCGAAGAGGTTTAGCAAGATCAATTTCGACCCCAATACGAACATACTGACCTCTCTCCGCTTTTGCTGTCGTTCGATCAATTCGAACAACTTGACCAATCTGAGTTCCTACCCTGCGCAAGAACCTTTCATTGAAATATTCTAGACTCATTCCTGGAATTCGAATCCAAGCCGTAAGAATTTTTGCCTTAGCAGTAAATGGATCAAAATTCGGTTGCCATCTCCGTATAATCAAGTAATTGTCGCCAATCATCCAGGGTCCTTGAGTGAGCACATGGTGGCGATCATCTTCATTGGCAAATCGGATAACATAGTGATCGTTTCCAATGTCAATCATCGAGAACGTGCCTTTCAATTGCCATTTTTTCTCAAGACGGCTTCGCAGGAACACATATCCCGGCCCCTTATCGAACATGTGAACAATGATCGAACGAGCCCACGGCTTTCGGAGATATCTTTTTTCCTCGGCCGTTAAAGTGATGGTTGGACAATCAGGGTCATCCTTTTCAGGCGGTTCGTCATCATCCGTGTCATATAAATCTGGTCTTTCCTTCCATATGGCGTCCTCTTCTGTATCAGCAGTGCCTTTCGAAGTTTCATGTTGGTTTCCATTGGCCACCACGTCTTTAACAGGCAATGGCGGATTACCAGATTGTTCTCGCTGTTGGATTGGAGCAGTAGATGACTGCCCATTGACCACCACATCCTTGAAGGATAATGGTGGGTTCTGTTGTTGAGTAGGGAGGTTTGCCAAAGGATTTTTCTCTTGAGCATCATTTGAGGAGTTGCCTTGGAATAGAGGATTCAAAGTCCCGGTGGAACCCGTGACTTGGATCGAAGCGGGGTCAATGTCCATTGAATCGTTCGGAGGAGGATCCCCCGGAGAGGAAGCCATCACTGGCACACACCCACCGAGATCGACGACAAGTTTTTCTTGTTCAGAGCGTTTTCAAAGAGAGCGTTTTTCGACCCCGCCTACAACTCTTCCGAGATCTCTTTTTAACTATCACTATAAAAAAGAAGGTTTGAGAGACAATGAATTGAAAATGATTATAGGATTTTAAAATAGGGGTTAGTTTGGAGTATATGTGATGTACAAAATTTGGAGTAGAGTTAATTTTATCTTTCTTCATGAAATGGCATTTATATTCATAACTAATTTCTTTGAAAGAGTTGCAAAAGTGAGAATGTGAGGGGATAACACAAATTAATGGAAATTAACATTTACAAAGTATGAATCATTGATAAATAGTGGTCATCAATTTTGAGAGGTCGTTTGAGCCATTTTTTTGTGTGCAGTGTGTAGACCTGTCAATCGGGTCGGGTTGGGCGGGTTCGGGTTTGGTCATTTCGGGTTCGGGCAAAATCGGGTTCCGGGTCATATGGGTCACGGGTCAATCGGGTCGGGTTGTAGCGGGTTTTCGGTCGGGTCGGGTTGACCAGCGGGTCTAAAATATCCTTTTTTTCTAATGATTATCAAAATCAATTTTTAATTAAATATTAATATTTAATTAAAATATATTATTTTCATTTATTTTAATTATAAAATATATTATAAAATATATTATAAATTTAAAAAAATCTATAAATTTGCTAGATCGGTCAACCCAACGGGTTTCGGGTTTTAACCCAACAGGTTCGGGTTCTAGCGGGTTCGGTTTATTTCGGGTTTCGGGTTCAAATTTTCGGGTCTAAACCCTAAAATTATCGGGCGGGTCGGGTCGGGTTAGCGGGTTAGGTCAGTTTTTGACAGGTCTAGCAGTGTGCATTAGCATTTTTATTTTGGATTTTGGTGTTGGGTATTTATATAAAATTCATAACAATAGTTTCAATTAGGCAAAGAGTAAAAAAAGTTCGCAAACATGATGATTCATAATAGTTGATTAAGCATATTACAACTATATTAAGACTTCAACCATCGAGAAAATTAACCATTTTGTTCATATATTATTTAATTTTATTTAAAATTGTAATGAATATTATATATATTAATAAAATCATAAATGTTCATGATTAATGTAATTTTTTTGTTCATTTTTAAGGGTCATATTGAATATAATATATAATTCAATAGATTTACTCCGCAAATGAGAAAACAAATTTTTTTTATTTAAAATTATGGTTTTGATGTTTAAATGAAAAATCAATAAAAATATATCATATGGATTTAAATCTTAAAGTTTTTGGTTTATACACAATCACCATTACTGTTGAATAAAAAATCTTTAATTTATTATGAAATGAAAACAAAATATGCACAAAAAAACTCTAAATTTTGATGGCTTTTACATTTGTAAGCTTCCTATCTCATATAATACTATGGATTTACTTTACAAATGGAAAAAGTAAAATTTTTATTTTAAATTATAGTTGCAAACTTTTATATGAAAAAATATTTGACAAATGATACAATATGGATTTAAATCTTAACCTTTTGGTTTATATAAAATCACCATGACCATTGAGTTAAATAAATATATCTTATTTAATATAAATTGAATACAAAATACACACAAAACATATTTCTCAATTGCCATGGTTTTTTGTTCATTTTTAAGACTTTTGAATCACATAATAAAATGAATTTACCTTGTTAATGGAAAAAGTATACTTTATTTTAAAATTATGGTTACAAGTATTTTTATGTGAAAAATGTGTATAAATGATACCGTATGAATTTGAATCATAATTTTAGTTTATACACAATTATCATAACCATTGAGTTAAAAAATATATTTGATTTATATATGAAATGAAAATAAAATTTCACAAAATATTTATTAATTATGATGAGCTTTGATTGCCAAAAAAAAGTTTATTATGTAAGTTAAAATAGAATATAAAGGGGGAAATAATCTCACAAATAGAAAAATTAATGAGTAGATAGGTGTCATTGAAAAAATAAAAATGAACCAAAGTAGTGCATTAAGGAGACTTGAACCAATGACCTATGGGTTTAGGAAAAAGCACTCTTACCGTTAAGCTACACATAGCTTTTTAACTTATTTTTGCCAATGATAATTATGTAGGGATTATTGTGAGCATATTTAATGGGAGTAATAAATGGGGGCAAAACCCAATATTATTATATGTATATAAGAATAAGATATTAGGGAAATAAAATTAAATAAACATAACAACGTATGTCTTTGAGAGAATTCAGATCTCAGCAGTAACGCTCATCTGCTGATACCTCTCTCAGCTCTCTGCCTGCGTAATTTACAATCAAATCTATCTCTCTCACTCAAAAATGGTACAAAGTAGGGACCTAATTAAACGAAGATGGATAATAGCGATGAAGGGAGCCCCTTTCGCAAGGAAGACAGAGTTTGCTTCCTTGATTGCAGCCTCTTTGAGTTGTCCTCTCTTGTCTATGGAGGATGTCCTTGATGTCCTCCATCCAGATCACGTTCACATTTCTCCTTGTCCAAACACTTTGATACCTCCGTCCCAACTTCCACAAGATCTCGCTTTCCAGATCATTTGTAAGATGGTAAAATCCCATCTGTCATCTGGAGTTTCTGACAAAGTTGTGATTGACTCCCCCCTCTCTTCTAGATCTCACCTCGACAAGCTCATCAAATTAGCCTCGTCTTCTGCATCGATGAGGCTTCTCATCGTTGAGTGTAAACCGGAGAACACCTACGTGTGGAAGAGCAGTTTTGAGGAACATTTACATAAGAACCCTCGTCTGAAACGGCAGTGGTTTAAAGCCAAAAATTGGGATGAAGTCAGAAAGGAAAAAAACCGACATGGAGACGTAGATGATGAGTGATCAGACGGCTATCAAGTCTCGAAACTAAAGTGCTAGATTTCGAGCCCCCTCAGTTCATGGAAGCAATTAAATACATGTTGACACGTAAGATGGGTGATGGCCCTGCCGTGGTGGTGTATCGTAAATGGAAAATTGATTCTTGCACCACTCCTGATGCAGCCGGTGAAAGTAACCAAACCAAAGAAACAGAGTATCGGAATCAAGGCTACTGTAAAAATGGTCACACCATTACCAAGTACACGGAAGAATTAGGACCTGAATTCACTGAGGTCAAGTGTATGGCTTGTGGAAACCAATTCAAGGGCGGTGGGGCATACTCCTGCAGGCTGCAGCAACTGCACCCTAGCCTTGCACAAGGAATGTGCTGAATCTTTTGACAAAAACAACACAAGGGGAAATCCTTGCTACAAATCAGCTTCAGAAAATGCGATCTATAGGTTTCGTCAAGTGTTTGTTTGTGCTTCCTGCAAGGAAAATGGAAAAGCCTTCTCCGAGGAATGCACATCATGCCTCTTTGAAACCCATCTCCAATCTCGGCTTATGCCTACTGTCATGAAGCACAGATGCGACGAGCATTTCCTTTCCATAGTGTTGTTACCGGCGAATGCTTACCATGATGTTCAAATGTGTTTTGCGTGTGGAACCGGTGTTGAATTGATCTCTTACACGTGCAAGATATGCTGCACCTACTATCACTTTGACTGCCTCAATGTGATACCTCTCCGAGTGAACCACGAGCATGGTGGGCACCACCACCAGTTGCTGCTCAAGTTCAATGACTGTGACGAGGCTGAGGATTACATCTGTGACGAGTGTCAGGAGATCCGGGATCCAGAGAAGTGGTTTTACTCTTGTAAACATTGTCAATACTATCTTCATTTGGATTGCGTCCTTTCAAAGATCGAACATACACGCTTCTCAAATTGGCACATTCTATAAAGAAATAGTAAGTGTAAAACACTACAAATTAGATTCAACTTTGGATTTTAATGATTTAACTTTCCATTCATTGATACATGCTTTTAATGTTGCTTACCATCACTGTAGATATTTAACTGATATACCAAAAATGTTGCTCAAGTTCTCTGAGTAATCATTCTGAGCATTGCTGTTGTTATGTTTGCTTCAAAACAGGAGATCTGGAGATCGAAAAGTGTAGATCATGAGCACGCTGGGCAAGATCATCATATGCTACTCAGTCTCAATCGAGTAAGGAAGTATGATTGTTATATGTGTTCTGTGTTCACGTTCGAGAATGAATAACCTGAATAAAATTCAAGTTCTGGATTTAGTTTTATTTGTCCCTTCCAATTTTTCCATATATTTGTCAATCGTTGACTTTCGTTAGTTTTAAATGTAGCTGTACAACAATTAGAAGTTGTAGTTTGTTCGACGTGCACATTGCTGTCTACCTCATTATCTTAAAAGAATCCTCATTTTTCAATTATTATATGCTAAACAACCTGTCGATAATTAATCCTCTTAATTCTTTTTTTTTTCTTTGTATAATAATCATTTTTATTCTAGCTTGCACATTTCTATGTCTTTGAGGTCTTAGACTTAACAATCAACATACATTTGCTAGTACCTAACTCTCCATCCTCCTATTCAATCTTCTTCTTCTCTGCACAAAAGAAAGATGTTGTTCGGTATCAAGCAAAAATCAATCATAGCCATGAAAGGTTTTCCTTTCACCCGCAAAACTGAGTTTGCTACTCTCATAGCAGCCTCCCTTAAATGCCCTGCACTATTCTTAGACGATTTCCTCAACATTCTCCATCCAAATTCCCTTCAATCCTCACCTTCTTCCCCCCCCTTCATCGCCACAGGATTTCGCCTTCCAAATCATCTGCCAAAACTCATCATAGTTGAGTGCAAGCCCGAAAACATCTACTTGTTACAAACAAAATTCGATGAGTATTTAGAAACCAATCCTAAACAAACCCGAAAATGGTACCAAGCCAAGGATTGGGATGATGTTGAGAAGGCAATCAAAGAATACTACGATGAGAGATCCGACGGCTATAAAGTCTCAAAACTTGTATTGGATCCTCTCCAGGATTACCAATACTATCATGATAATAGCCCTCTCATGTATCTCAGCAATTATTCGCGCCGCCTCCTTTCATCGAAGCAGTCAAGTATATGATTAACCGCAAGGAAAGTGATGGACAAGATCTCGTCGTGTATAGGGAATGGCAACAAGCCCAATACTTTCCTTCTTTTAGTCCTTAATCCTTATATGATGCAATATGGTGAAAGTAGCAAATCCTCAAAGGTAGAGGAGAAGAAGAAATGGTTTTGCAAAGTTGGCCATAGCATCACCAACTACATAGAAAAAAGGACTTGAATATGAGGCTAATTGCATGGCTTGTGGAACACAAGTTAAGGCTGCAGCTTATACTTGTAAAGATTGCAGTTTAGCAAGTTGTGTGAAATCATATTGTGCAAGGAGGAGAAAACTGTTGAAAAATGATCAAGTTAATATAGGATTGGGTAGGTAGGAATGCACGTTGTCCGGCGCGGTTACACGCGGTTTGCCAACTTACACTTTTGATCGATCTCAAGATGAATTTGCTACATAATTGAGTTCAATATCATCATAAATATCCTTACAATGAAGTTACAATAACATGCTTTCTAGTTTCAATATCATCATAAATATCAACATTAACTTAAAAGATCCTTATTGTCGTGCCTGATAAAACTAGGCATCTCGGCAGTCGCTACTTTCACTATCCCACCATTTTATATAGTTTGACATCTATGAAGACCATCAATATTCTTATGCTTCCACTTGTGCCTTTTCTTCATCTTGCTCGATCTCTGCATCACAAATGTGTATGTACAAGCTTGATAAAGTCCGGTGGGCCGATAATCTGGGCGTTGGGCCAAGCATACTGTTGGATCGTAACCGGTTAGCTAGAGCTTGGGAACAGGCTGTTA
Organism: Fallopia convolvulus; assembly: GCA_964016875.1. Classification (NCBI taxonomy): domain Eukaryota; kingdom Viridiplantae; phylum Streptophyta; class Magnoliopsida; order Caryophyllales; family Polygonaceae; genus Fallopia; species Fallopia convolvulus. The sequence continues at coordinate 6,252,061 of OZ024718.1, read as the reverse complement.
AGCTGTTCCCAAGGCAGCGGAAGAAACTATCGCAAGTATTAGAAAGACAGAATGAACACAGTTCCCTTATAGAGGAACGCCACTACAACCAACTAGCTGTATGGGTAAACCTCTACCTCCGCTTGGAGGATTTTGAATGACTTACTTATATCATTGACTTGTTCCTTATTTACAAACAGCCAGATTCAAACTTCTCTGTTCCTACGAGTTCTACCTAACTCTAGCAACACTAATGAATCTTCTCAACTGAGTTCCTAAGCGAACAACAATCACTAAATAAGTAACTCAAACCTTACACCGAATCGCAGTTCCCTTGCTCTTGGGAACTTGGCTTCATCGTCGTCGAGATCAGACACTCGCCGCCGGGGACTTCTCTTCTTCTTTCTCTTTTCTCTGTTGTGGGTATTTGTGAGTTCTGGGAGAAGTACTCAATCTGAGTACTATTCATTTGGCTTTATACTCGAGTGTACTTGGGCTTCAATCGCATCTTTCATTTGTGTCCGAAATGCCCTTTGCTTGATTCCCAAGTTGTACTTTCTTCACATGTGACTTCAATTTGAACTAGGTCAACTTCTTGAAATGATCGGACCGTTGGATCAATCGTGACAGTCTGCTCCTCAGACTGTGCCTTCATCCTGTCCAAGACAGGATCCCGTGATATGCGCTGACCGGTCCTTGTCTTCACATGTGAGTTCCCACGTCGTGGGAACTGTCCTCTTTAGAGTTCCTTTGAGAGAAACTCTTCATCGTGTAAGCCTGCGTTCTCTGGTCATTCCTGGGAATTCTTTGCTCAACATGTGTTCCTTAGAACTACTTGATCAAAGCACATTAGTTCCCTTATAGCGTTTGTCATTATCAAAACTCGGAGAACTGTATCGTTGTTCCGATGTTTAGAACCAGAGGTCCCAACATCGTTCCAACAATTTCCCCCTTTTTGATGATGACAAACCTATCACAAAAATCAGTAAGTGTTTCAAAGCATGATATGCAGATGAGTTTCTACGCGTATTCCTAGGGAGCCACTTCTTGTGAATCACTGTGTTCGTACATAGCTTTTTATGCAATTGTTCCCCCTTAGCTATAGCGTATTCTATGATATCTTTTCAACTTAACTCATCTCGCATTTTTTGTCTTTTCCCCTTTTGACATCATCGAAAACAAGTAAACACATAGTTAAGGAAGGAAAAGAACACGCAATCATACTAAAAACCATTCATTACTTAAGCGAAATATGTACATAGGAACACAAGAGACAATATTTGTGGGAACATTGAGGCTAGGAACAAAAGGAAGGAAAAGATCATGGGCTTGGTGGGAACAAGGCATCACAAAGCCGTGTCAAGACTTGGACCAACTTTTCTTGGCCTTTAGCCATTTTTTCTTGGTCCCTTGCCATCTTTTCTTGGTCCCTGACCATCTTGTCGAGAGTGTTGGCAATGTGCACCAACACTGGAGTGTTCCCATCCTGGGTGCCTTCACCAGATGGCAGCCTTTCTTGTTCCTCCACTGGCTCAGAGTGGCGCATTTTCTGGACTACAGAAATGTCCAGTTCCCTTCCTATGGTGATCTCTTCTCTAGAGGAGTCGTAGAGGCCCTCTCTGAGCAAGAGTTTTTTGATTAGGCCAGCGTAAGGGAGGGAGTGGGATTTGGAAGCCATGCACTTCTCCATGTGCCCGAGAATTATGCGGGGGAGATTTATGGGCTTTTTGAGGAGGAAGTGGTAGAGGATAATGACATCAGGGATGTTGATAACAAGGTGCTTCTCCTGGCGAGGGATCACCATGTTGATGATGAATTGATGGGCCAGCTTTGCAATGAGGAACAGGTGATGGGTAGAGGTGCCAGTGGTGGGAACACGACCCTCATAGATCGTGTTATAGCTCACCTCGCTGTCAGAATCCTTTTTGAATACTTGGCCCAGAATGCTTCAGAGTCTGACACATTTCCCATTTTCCGAAGCGACGTTTCATTTTGCAGATCTAGTTGTGTTCCCCTGTGTGTACGCACCAGTTCCCATGATCTTTTGAAATGTCATATTGAGTGGAGAAGTTTAGGGAACTCACACTCAATGTTCTTTGTGAGGCTAGGGAACTCAAAAGAGAACCAGGCAATTGCAACTCGATAAAGGGATAAAGAGTTTGGCTCATGAGAAGCGTTTGTCTGGTCCTTAGCTTAGGGTAGGTTTTATGATCAACCGTCATAGTGGCTTGTAGAGAGGGTTAAAGGGAACTCTGGTTGAACATTTTGGGCCAAAAGAAATAATGTTCCTCTATACATATCAGGCTCTAGACTAGTAATATGGAAAAATGAAAGCAATGAGTCCTACAGTTCCCTATCATGCATTTCTAATTAGACTAATCAAGCATTGAGGGAGAGACAAACAGGGACTTGTTTAGTTTAGAGTTATCATCCCTAGAAGCATTAGAAAACGCTGGTAGGGACGTCTGTCTAAAGCTTTGGTGAGAATGTCCGCAATTTGCTCTTCCGTTCTATAGTGTTGCATAGAGATGTTCCCATTTTCAACATTGTCACGTAGAAAATGATGCCTAATGTCTATGTGCTTAGTCCTAGAATGATGCACAGGATTTTTGGAAATGTTAATGGCACTAGTGTTATCACAGAGTATAGGAACTGGGCCAAATGACATACTGTAATCCTGAAGTTGGTACTTGAGCCATAGTACTTGGGAACAGCATGATGCGGTAGCCACGTATTCTGCTTCAGCTGTGGAGAGTGCCACTGAATTTTGCTTCTTGGATCCCCATGAGACTAAGCATGACCCAAGGAACTGGGCCATTCCTGATGTGCTCTTTCTATCAACGAGGTGCCCAGCAAAATCTGCATCTGTATAAGCAATGAGCTCAAGGGAACTGTTCCTTGGATACCAGAGGCACAAGTTGCCGTTCCTTTTGAGGTACCTGAAAATCCTCTTCACCTCTTTCAGGTGTGATTCTTTGGGATTAGCTTGAAAACGTGCACATAAGCACACAGAGAACATAATGTCAGGCCTACTAGCAGTTAAGTATAGGAGAGAGCCAATCATACCTCTGAAGTTCCTTTGATCAACACTTACCCCTGTTTCATCGGCATTGAGCCTGGAATTTGGTGAGATGGGAGTGTCGATGGGCCTTGAGTGGTCCATCCCATATTTGACTAGCATTTCTCTGATGTATTTCTGTTGATGAATCCTTGTTCCCTCCTTTGTTTGAGATATCTGGAGTCCTAGGAAGAACGTGAGTTCCCCTATGAGACTCATCTCAAACTCACTGCTCATGAGGTCCTTCAATTTTTCTACAAGAGTTTCGTTAGTTGCTCCAAAAACAATGTCATCAACATAAACTTGAACAATCAAGATATCCTTAGACTCTTTCTTAAGGAAAAGAGTTTTGTCTATGGAACCTCGAAGGTATCCATGAGACAGTAGGAACTGAGCAAACCTGTCATACCATGCTCGAGGAGCTTGTTTGAGTCCGTAGAGGGCCCTCTCCAGGAAGTAGACGTGATTAGGTAGCTTCTCATCTTCGAATCCTGGGGGTTGAGCCACGTATACTTCTTCTTTGAGATGCCCATTTAGAAAGGCCGTCTTCACATCCATCTGGTATAGCTTGAATCCTTTGTGGGCTGCGTAGGCTATGAGAAGACGAATGGCCTCGATCCTTGCAACTGGTGCGAAGGTCTCGTCATAGTCGATCCCCTCTTGTTGTCTATAGCCTTGAGCAACCAAATGAGCTTTGTTCCTAGCTACGGCTCCAGTATCATCGAGCTTGTTCCGAAAGACCCATCGAGTTCCTATGATATTCTTGTTTTTGGGCCTAAGAACTAGCTTCCACACCTTGTCCCTCTCAAATTGGTGTAATTCTTCTTGCATGGCTTGGATCCAGTCTGGGTCTTTTAGAGCTTCTTTGATGCTTTTTGGTTCCACCATTGAGACAAAGGCATTAAAAGCACAAAAATTATTGAGAGAGGAATGATTTAGAACACCTTTGTCATATGGAGTGATGATGTTGTCAATGGGGTGATCTCTCTTTTGGTGGTAGTTTCTTGTTCGAATGTGTGAGACATCAACCTGTTCCCTTGACTCTTCTTCATCTGTGTCTTGAGTCTCCTCTTCCTCAGGGGAACAGTTATGCTCAGCTTCTTCGCTGGGACTTTCGTCAGGATTCTCTTCTGAGTTCCCTCGTTGTTCCCCCTGAACACTGGATTCTGGCATACTTTCATTTTGGGGAACAAGAGAGTTCGATGCATCTTGTGGTTCTTCTGTTGAGGAGGGAACTTCAAAGGAGCTTTGATCTGTGGAGTTTTGATCTGCTTCGTTGTTCCCTGATTGTGGGGCATTGTTCCCACTTGGATAGTCTTCATCTCTCTTTCTTGGTTCATCCTCGTCGTCGTCTTCTTCTTGTCTGACCAACTTGAACAGAGTTCCCTTTCCTTGAGCTTCTGTTCCCATCTTTACAGATTTTTCATCGAAGATGACGTGAATGCTTTCCTCTATCTTCTGGGTCCTCTTGTTGTAGACCCTGTATGCCTTGCTTTGGGAAGAGTATCCCAGGAATATCCCTTCATCGCTTCTGGGGTCAAATTTGCCGAGGTTGTCCTTCCCATTGTTGTGGACGAAGCATTTTCATCCAAAGGTCCTTAGATGAGAGATGTTTGGCTTTCTTCCTTTGATCAGCTCGTAGGATGTCTTTTTGATCATGGGCCTTGTTATTGCTCGATTCAGAATGTAGGTAGTTGTTGAGATGGCTTCAGCCCAGAAACATGGAGGAACTCCACTCTCTAGCATCATGGTCCTTGCCATGTCTTCCAAGGTTCTGTTTTTCCTTTCCACCACACCATTTTGTTGAGGAGTGCGAGGAGCTGAGAAATTGTGGGATACACCATTGTTGTCACAGTACCTTAGGAACTCTGAGTTCTTGAACTCAGTTCCGTGGTCAGATCTGAGTGACTTGAGCTTGATTCCCATGCTTACTTCCATCTTCTTGATTAGTCTCTCGAACTCTTTGAAGGTATCTGATTTTGATCTCAAGAAAAGTACCCATGTAAATCTCGAAAGGTCATCAATTAAGACATACATGTACCTTTTTCCTCCGTAGCTTTCAGTGTCCATGGGACCACAGAGATCCATGTGTATTATTTCCAATGGTCTTGTAGTGCTGACCACCTTCTTAGGTTTGAACGAGCTCCTGGTCTGCTTCCCACGAACACATGCTTCGCACATCTTGACTCCTTCAAGGTTGATTCGTGGGAGACCAATGACTAGATCCTGCGTGTCCTAACCTTCGGTGCCAGAGTTACGTTTCATCGAGGGAACTTGCCAAGCACAGTTTCTTGTTGATCACCAGACATTCTTTTGAATCAAAGGTGACAATGTTGTTCCCTTGATCACATATTTGAGAAACGCTCAAAAGATTGAAACCCAGATCTTTCACCAAGTTAACGTTGCTGATCTTGATTGATTTGTTGAGTAGCACTTCCCCTGTTCCTATGATCTCCCCTTTATTTTTGTTGCCAAAGGACACGTGACCTCCTTCGGCCTTTGGATGGAGTGAGGTGAGGTTGTCTTTGTTTCCGGTCATGTGGTTAGAGCATCCACTGTCAATGACCCATGTACAGTTCCCCCTCACTTCCACCTACAAGAAAAGTTAGTTTTTGAGGACCCAAGCAAGATGACTCTTGCCTGGTCCCTTGCAAGGGAAGACAGTCTCAAATAGCACATAATCAGCAATGTTAATGTCACGAGAGTACTTGTTATAGGCAAAGTTCCTATGGTTGTTTCTTTTAGTGGGAACTCTAGCAGGCTTATTGGTTTGTTGATTCTGCATGTTCCAGTATTCGTGATTTCTGTGGGCTTGGGCCTTGGCTTTGGGACAGCTTTCCTTGTAGTGCCCATGAGCACCACAGTTCCAGCAGGTCTTATAGTATTCTCCTAGGTAGTACTTAGGATGGGGTCTGTGTATCCTGTTCCTATCCATAGTTTCCTTGTTGTATACTCTAGACCTATTTCCCTTAGCTATTTGAACATACAACTTATGTCCAGTGTTCCCAGTGTAATAATCTACTTCTCCATTCACCCCACTTTCCAGAACACGGATTTTCTCTTCTAAGTGTGCATTTTTCTGTTTCTCACATTGAAGCTCTAGGGCCCTACACTCATTGATCTTTTTTTCACTCAAAGGGGACTTTCCTTTTCTAGGGCTCTCTGATTCATACCCTATTCCGTGTCTAGCAGGGACAAACTTGGTTTGGGAACTAGAGGCTTCAAGGTTCCCTTTTGTTTTGCTTAAGTTTTGTAGAAGGTTGTTCTCATCACTTTCTAGAGTTTTAAGCTCATCTTCGAGTTTTAAGATGTGAGACAAATAGGACTGAAGTTTTTCTAGAAGGAACACACAGTTGGGACATGGCTCAAGACCAACTAGTTCAATATTTGTGTGTTCCGATTTTTCCAACTTCTTTTGCAATTTAATGTTGTCTTTAACAAGGCTTGAAAGAATTTTTAGCAACTCATGTTTTTCATAATTATTCAAGGAAGCAAGAACGGATTCAGTAGTTACCTCACTGGGTTGTTCCCCAGTGGTGTCTCCTATGGCCATTGCGCACATGTCAGGTGATGCCCAAGATTCGGGATCTTCGTCTTCGTCATCGTCCCAGGTGGCGATGTAGGCCTTCTTCCCTTGCTTACGGTCGTCAGTTCCCAGTGGGCACTCCTTTGCGAAGTGTCCCTTTTTGTAACACTTGTAGCATGTGACGTCCGAAAGATCCTTCTCAGCAGGTTTTCTTTGGGAACTCTGTCCTTTCTGTGAGTTCCCATTTCCCTTTTTGAACTTTCCCTTGTAGAAGGATCGAAGGGCCCTTGTTACGAGGACTAGTTCCTCATCCTCTTCTTCTTCAGATTCTTCATGTTGCTCTTGAACAGACTTGAGCACCTTTTCAAGTTTGAGGGCGATCCCTTGGTGTGCCCTCTTTTGCTCCTTGTCATCTATCTTTCTTTTCTCATGTCCCACCAGTTTTCCAAAGACCTGGTGAAGCATAAAAGTTCTGTTTTCAGGGTTCTCCTTGAACATCGTTCTTTCATTTGCCTAATCTCCAGTCAGCCCGTTGAAGAGTTGTTGAACCTTCATCTTGTCAGTGATTTCCTCCTTAGTGATCCCAAGACCAGCCATCTTAGTGCAGAGTCCCTCGAAACGGGATTGGTAACTATCGACGGATTCTCCCATTTCCATTTGGAAGTTGAAGAACTCCCTCCTCGCATTCATCTAAAGATCTTCTCGGAGGTCTGAGTTCCCAATGTGCATTTGTTGGATGGCTTCCCACACTTCTTTCGTTGTGTCTAGATTTGCCACCCTATCACAGTCTTGCACCGTCATAGCGTTCTTGAGATATTGTATGGCCTTGAAGTTGGCCTCCATACACTTATACTCATTTGGCCCCCATTTGGAGAGGTCATTCTCAATAGCTGGATCAATTTTGAAGTTCCCTTTCTCTATAACGCACCAAGCCTGGTAGTCTTGGCTGCACATCCAATTTTTCATGTCGCGCTGCCAGACTTCGAATCTACCAGTGATGAGCCTTGGTGGCTTGTTGTTGTTGTGACCGACTTGGGTGAGTTCGTGAGCCATTTTGAAACCTGCGATGCTAACACAAATCTAGAGCAACCTCGCTCTGATACCAATTGTTGGATCGTAACCGGTCAGCTAGAGCTTGGGAACTGGCTGTTAAGCTGTTTCCAAGGCAGCGGAAGAAACTATCGTAAGTATTAGAAAGACAGAATGAACACAGTTCCCTTATAGAGGAACCCCACTACAACCAACTAGCTGTATGGGTAAACCTCTACCTCCGCTTGGAGGATTTTGAATGACTTAGTTATATTATTGACTTGTTCCTTAGTTACAAACAGCCAGATTCAAACTTTTCTGTTCCTACGAGTTCTACCTAACTCTAGCAACACTAATGAATCTTCTCAACTGAGTTCCTAAGCGAACAACAATCACTAAATAAGTAACTCAAACCTGACACCGAATCGCAGTTCCCTTGCTCCTGGGAACTTGGCTTCACCGTCGTCAAGATCAGACACTCGCCGCCGGGGACTTCTCTTCTTCTTTCTCTTTTCTCTGTTGTGGGTATTTGTGAGTTCTGGGAGAAGTACTCAATCCGAGTACTGTTCATTTGGCTTTATACTCGAGTGTACTTGGGCTTCAATCGCATCTTTCATTTGTGTCCGAAATGCCATTTGCTTGATGCCCAAGTTGTACTTTCTTCACATGTGACTTCAATTTGAACTAGGTCAACTTCTTAAAATGATCGGACCGTTGGATCAATCGTGACAGTCTGCTCCTCAGACTGTGCCTTCATCTTGTCCAAGACAAGATCCCGTGATATGCGCTGACCGGTCCTTGTCTTCACATGTGAGTTCTCATTTCATGGGAACTTTTCTCTTCATAGTTCCCTTGATGGGAACTCTTCATCGTGTAAGCCTGCGTTCTCTGGTCATTCCTGGGAATTCTTTGCACAACATGTGTTCCTTAGAACTACTTGATCAAAGCACATTAGTTCCCTTATAGTGTTTGTCATTATCAAAACTCGGAGAACTGTATCGTTGTTCCGATGTTTAGAACCAGAGGTCCCAACATCGTTCCAACACATACAAGTTCAATGAGGTTCCAACCCAAACCCATATGGCAATGAGTAGAGTAGATCATTGAGTTATATACTAGCATTTTAGTCTTAAGTTTCCCATGTGTGATAACTCTCAACAAAGCTAGCTAGAAGCTTAAAGAGTCCTAATCAACTTCAATATTGAGCATGGATTATAGGTAGATATAAATCAAAAATAATATCTATGGTGCTCAATTTTAAAACAGATGTGCTGGTAATGGGTTATATACTAAGTAATTGCAGTTCCCAATTTCAGATGCGGGATAACTCTCAATAGAGAGAGAGAGAGAGAGAGAGAGAGAGAGAGAGAATGTACCGTTTGGGGTGCAATGCAAATGGAGAGTATAGGGACAATCTTGGCAAGAATAGAACCAGAGCTCGGGATCTCGTTTCTCCAAACACTCGTACACAAGTAATCCTCCGCCTGCTCCTCATCCGAGAACTTGAGCAACATATGATGATGTTGGCCTCCGTGTACATGCTCCACTTGCCGAGGCACCTCAGTCAAGCAGTCATAGTGGTAATCAACACCACAAATCTTACACGAATACATCTTGAAATCTACACCCCCACAAGCCATGCACTGAATTGTTGGATCGTGAACGAGTTAGCAAGAGCTTGGGAACTGGCTGTTAAGCTGTTCCCAAGGCAGCGGAAGGAATAATATCGCAAGTAATTAAAACGCTGAAAGAACACAGTTCCTTATAGAGGAACCCCACTACAACCAACTAGTTGTATGGGTAAACCTCTACCTCCACTTGGAGGATTTTGAATGACTTACTTATATTATTGATTTGTTCCTTAGTTACAAACAGTCAGATTCAAACTTCTCTGTTCCTATGAGTTCTACCTAACTCTAGCAACACTAATGAATCTTCTCAACTGAGTTCCTAAGCGAACAACAATCACTAAATAAGTAACTCAAACCTTACACCGAATCGCGGTTCCCTTGCTCTTGGGAACTCGGCTTCACCGTCGTCGAGATCAGACACTCGCCGCCGGGGACTTCTCTTCTTCTTTCTCTTTCTCTATTGTGGGTATTTGTGAGTTCTGGAGAAGTGCTCAATCCGAGCACTATTCATTTGGCTTTATACTCGAGTGAACTTGGGCTTCAATCGCATCTTTCATTTGTGTCCGAAATGCCCTTTGCTTGATGCCCAAGTTGTACTTTCTTCACATGTGACTTCAATTTGAACTAGGTCAACTTCTTGAATTGATCGGACCGTTGGATCAATCGTGACAGTCTGCTCCTTAGACTGTGCCTTCATCCTGTCCAAGACAAGATCCCGTGATATGCGCTGATCGGTCCTTGTCCTCACATGTGAGTTCCCATGTCGTGGGAAATGTCCTCTTCTGAGTTCCTTTGAGAGAAACTCTTCATCGTGTAAGCCTTTGTTCTCTGGTCATTCCTGGGAGTTCTCATTTCATGGGAACTTTTCTCTTCAGAGTTCCCTTGATGGGAACTCTTCATTGTGTGCTCCTGTGATCTTTGGTCATTCGTGGAAGTTCTTTGCTCAACCTGTGTTCCTTAGAAATACTTGATCAAAGCACATTAGTTCCCTTATAGCGTTTGTCATTATCAAAACTCGGAGAACTGTATCGTTGTTCCAATGTTTAGAACCAGAGGTCCCAACATCGTTCCAACATGAATCATCGAAGACCACTCATCGACCTCGAGAAAATGTTCCACACAATCATGCCTAACAACACTCGCCACTCGTTCGTACGCGTTCCTTCTAAGTATTGACTCAAACTTACAAGACTCGCAATCAAAATCGTATTCAACCTCGTCTTCTTCTTCTTCTTTTTTCTTGCATAAAGAACAAGGTAAGAGTATCATATTCTTCGTAATATGCGACGGCTGGAGGTTCGAGGATGGCTCAACGCATTCCTTGTGCAATGCTAAGCTGCAATCAGTGCACGTGTAAACCGCACCCAACGTGACTCGCTGCTCACAAACCGTACAATTAGCGTCTTCATATTCCGGCCCTAATTTCTCTGTGTAGTTGGTAATACTATGATGACCGCCACTGCAAAAAAACCCTTTCTTACTCATCGAGCTTTGCTCACCTTCAATAGGAGGAAGGTACTTGGATTGTCGCCATTGATTATAATCCACAATATAAGGGCCGGCTTCACATTCCTCACGTGTAATCATATAGTTGACCGCTTCCATGAAAGGATGTTGTTCTAGTGGTTCACCTCTCCAGAGATGAGTGTGGGTATTATAGGTCAAATCCAATTGATAAACCGAGAATGGATCGAATACAAGCTTGGAGACTTTATAATTATCCGATCTCTCATCGTAATTGTCGTTGATTGCCTTGATGACTTCATCCCATTCCTTGGCCTTGTACCAAGGAACAGAGTTGGCTTCTATATATTTCTCGAACATGCCCTGCCACTTGTACTTATTGTATCGTTTGCACTCGATGATAACAAGCCTCGTTTTCGGTGTGGACGAGGCCAGTGTGATGAGCAGATCGAGATGGGCTCGAGAAGAGAGAGGTGAGTCTATGACAATATTTTCGACAAAGCCTTGCGACAGTTGGGTGTATGTGATCTGACAGAGAATTTTGAATGCGATATCTCGTGCCAGTGAGGGTGGTGATAGAGAGGATGATGACAATAATGATGATGATAATGATGGAAAAGAAGTTATAAGGTACTCTGGATGGAGATCGACCAAGACATCGTCCAGGGACAAAACGGGGCATTTGAGGAAGCCTGCTATTATGGTCGCGGCAACTGTCTTTCCAGTGGAAGGAAGGCCTTTCATGGCTATGATTGATCTTGGCTTGTAATCATCATCCGTCATTTCTGGGGTGTAAGAAGTTCTGAGATCGAGCAAGGCAGAGCTATTAGCAGATCGATGGATAAGTTCGTGAGGTTTATGGCTTATGGCAATCCAAATTTGGAATGTTTTTTAATTAGCAGATCGATGGAAGTGCAGTCTCGGAAATAGCCCCCCTCCCCCCCCAATTAGCACAAGAAGGGTTGTTTCTAATGTGTCTCCTCACCCTTTGCACATTGGAGAGTATACAGTCATGAACAAGGAGCTAGAGGAATACCTTGACTCTTTCTAGTGCTTCAATTTTCGAAACATGCTTCCACACTAGATTACTATTACCATCTTGGTCTTTGCGTATGATTTCCAACGCCGATTTAAGGGTAAAATTGCCGCTCCTAGACTCGCTCCAATAGAAGTTATCTCCTACATCCCCCTCTGCCAATTGGATTTCTACAATTTTGTTCAAGGCGTGAGCTGGTAACTTGAAGGAGAAAGCATCCCACATCCAACTACCATCAACAAAGTATTCATCCACTGTCTTGGCTAACTCCTCATCTGATAGCAGATTAGTGGCCAAGTCTTCAAGGGGGCTTCAGTAGTCCAACTATGAGACTAGATAAATGTGTTCCTCCCATTACCAATAGCCGTTATCAAACCTTGAAATAAAGTTCCTTTTGCCTTCACCACCCTATTCCAGAGTGTTGAGGGAACTTGCTTCTGTTCGAACATGTCTCTATCATAACATCCCTGATAGTATTTTCCCTTAAACACCTTCGACCAAAGACTTTCCGGCTCTTTCAAGAGGCACCACCCTATCTTTGAAATATAAGCACTGTTGACTTGTCTCATATTTCTCATGCCCATTCCTCCATTCTCTTTAGGTTGTTTCATCTTTTTTTTTGGTGAAGAAGGTTGTTTCATCTTTTCCCAGCTTAAAAGATGTATCTTTTTCTTCTCCTCTGTGGAAGCCCATATGAAACTTCTTGTCTTTTGCTCGATCGTGTCACAGATATGGAGCGGAAGTGGACTGGACTACATAACATAGTATGGGACACTCTCGATTGTCGACTTAGCTAGCGCAATGCGCCCAACCATTGACAAATATTTTGATCTCCAAACACTAAGTTTTTTTCACCCTCTCAACAATATCTTTGTACTACAATTTGGATGCCATATTCTTGTTGAGATTTACTCCTAGATATTTCCCGAGAGCTCCTGTTAAAGGAATATTTCCGAAATCTACAATATCTTCCGCCACATTATTCGGCACACTGTTGAAAAAACAAACTCTTGATTTTTGGAAATTAATTTTTGAGTCGGACGCTTCACAAAATTTCTCTAAGCAATATTGTATCACTTTCATTTGTTCTTTACTTGCTTCTGCGAACAAGTTAGATCATCCGCGAGAAAAAGAGACGTGAGAGGTCCGGACCACCCTCACCCAACCTGATTGGCTTCCAAGCACCGCTAGCAACAGTTTCATCAATTACATGGCCAAGTCGTTCCATACCTAGGACAAATATGTAAGGCGAGAGTGGATCGCTATATCTTACACCCAGGCTTGGATGAAAGTTTTGGCCTACCTCTCCATTCCATAGAAGTATAGAACCTAGGGGTGTCCAAACCCGGTTAACCGAAGTTCGGTTAACCATGATTTCGGTTAGTTAAAATCATGAACCGAAACCGAACCATGAATCTCGGTTAACCGTGGTTCGATTACCCAATTTTTCGGTTCGGTTTTCTCGGTTAACCGATAACCGTTTATGTAATTTTACCTTAAATAATTAAGACTACAACAATAAAATTTGAATAAAAAAAGTGATCAAGCAAGACTTTTATTTTAAATATGTACTTATATCATATTGTTTTGGTTGTTGTAAATAAATATATAGAGTATATACTATATTGTGTGGAATCAAACATTGTGTGTATTAATTTTTATCCCATCAAATTTAATAAGTGACTCTAATATCAATGAGAAGTGGAAAAATAGTGTGTAAATTGTTAAAATTGAAGATGGAAAGACTCAAAATAGATTAACGCCTTGAAGATCATAGTGTTTAACCATTAAAAAAAATCAAAGATAACCAATATTTGAATAAAATATTAATATATTTTCGGTTTTTCGGTTAACCGTTATATGTAAAGTCGTGAACCGAAACCGAACCGATAAACGAAAATATTTTTGCTTCGGTTAACCAAACCAAAATTTGAAAAAATAGTCGGTTTGGTTAACCTAAAAAATAATCGGTTTTTTGGTTCGTTTTTTCGGTTTCGGTTTTTTATGGACACCCCTGATAGAACCTTCATACTACACGAAGTAATACAATCCATGATGACATCAATGAGATCACTTGGAAGTTTCATATCATGCAGTGTATATGAACGACCATCGAAGACGATCATATGCGTTTTCAAAGTCTATCTTTGATGTCATCATGTGAGCCCCTCTTCTTGCTTTCATTGTGTGCATGACTTCTTGTGCAATGATGATGTTATCGGTGATTTGTCGCCTTGGAACGAAGCTGGACTGAGTCGGAGCCACAATCTTCCTCATAATCCCTTTTAGTTGAGTAGTGATGGCTTTAGTAATGATATTGAAAGCAACATTCACTAAACTAATCGGTCAAAGTTGGTTAACACTAATAGGACTCTCAACTTTTGGCAATAATGCAATAAGTGTTTCATTCATGCCATCCGTTATTAGACCCCCATTGAGTACTTTGAGAGCTTCTCTTTCAACTTCTTCTTTTACAAGATTCCAATTTTTTTGATAAAAGAAGGCATGGGAACCATCAGACCCGGAGATTTTAGCGGATTCATACAGAAGAGCGCCTCCCTGACATCTTTATCATCGAACTTTCTGAATAGATCATCATAATCTAAGACTGAAATATTTGGGAATCTTCCTCTTGGCAAATCAATCGGACCAAATTCACCTTTTTCCTCCGTATGAGATTTTGAAATTGGGTCGTAACAATCTCCCTGAGGTCGCTCGAATCGAAGAACCAATTACCCCTTGCATCCTGGAGTCTATCTATCTTGTTCTTCTTCCTTCAAATAACCGCACAAGCATGAAAAAATTTAATGTGTTCTGGCCTAGGACCGTATCAACGGTTTCTGTCATATGTATGGCTATTCAGTCTGAGAGTTCGGTCCAAGACCCACCTACTACTATGTTGATGACATCTTTGGTCCAAGACACAATTTCGGGCCAATTGGAGGAGTCAAGGATCGAGCCAAGTCTTTCCGAAGGAAGTCTCGCCAGCGCGGGCAACCCACGCCATGACGTGCCAGCGTCAAGATGTGTTGCAGCCGTGCAACACCCTGGCGCGACCGCACCTTGAGCTTGCCAGCCCACGTAATTTCAATAGAACGTTCTATTGTTTGGGCGCATGCTAGACGGCCTGGTGACGCGACCGCGCACCTTCTGTGCCAGGTCGCGCCCCACTAGGCCGAGACGTCAAAGATTTGTGAGTCCTTGCTTTAGTTCTCGGGTCTTCAGGTTTCCATCTTATCTTTCTATCTGGTTTTAAGAGACACATTACTATATTTTGTATTATTTATATTTCTGTTATTAAAATAATGAGATGGGTTGGGCTTGCATGTTTGAGCCCATTCTCGATTAGCTTCTAGGGTTAGGTTTACTAGTTTTATTTAATATGTCAGAATTCTCTAGGATAATTTACGCTTAAATGAAATTGAATTTGCATTTGTGAATCGAGATTCTCTTCCTCGGGCCTTCAGGCATCAAAATTCTTCTAAACCTTTTTCTAATCGCCCTACAAATTCTTCGAGGTTTCGTTCTTCGGAATCTTCTTCATCTCGAGACGCCGCTAAAACCCTAGCGTCGTACCAATCGATCCGCCACCGGCCCATCAGCCGATGCTACCTCGATCCGCACTCCCCTACACACCAGTTCCGTCAATTGCTTCCGCTCAATTCGAACCCTAGCCGAGGTGGGATTCATAAAACGAGACGTCGGTCTTTTATAGCGAGACGAAACACATCAATATCTAGTGTTTCTATCTCCGTCTCTCAATGCATCCGTCCTTGCTTTTTGTACACAATCAACAAGTTGATTGTCATTTAACATTGAGTTTAATGAAAAATATATTTTACATCAGTACTATTATCAATCGTAACGCTTCTTTTTTTATCAAACATTTAGTATTCTTATTAGCATTTATTGTTATTAATTTGTTGCTATAATTATAAGGTATTAATTAATTTCAACCTTCATATATATATGTTGATTTCTTCCTATATATAAATGATCTGCACAAACTAATTGTTGGTTGAAACTCAAATACCACTGAACAAAATTGAGATTGATTATCCTCATTCATTTTCAAATGGGTATTAAAATAAAAGGCCATAGCAGAATCACAACGTTGCTGGTGATGATGCTCTTTTACTTGCGTAAGGCTGACGGAGCGAAGCCTGAGATTGCTGGAAACTCGCCTAGAGGAACAGTGAGGACGATAAATGTACGCCATGGCTCATATATAGACAATCTCCGTTGTTTTCTCAATTAGTTATTAATTGACCAATTACATATGTTCATTACCAAGACAATGTTGTTTTTGTGTTTAGGTACAGGCTGAAGATGGTGCTGATGTGATAGATTGCGTCGACATCTATAAACAACCTTCTTTGGATCATCCCCTTCTCAAGAATCATACAATACAAGTATGTCACCACATACATTTTGGCTATATATTCATATGTTGATATATAATTTCTTTGATAGTTTATTTTATGTGTCCCTAGCTCTTTTGGCTAATGTTAAGTACTATTTATCATGGTTAATTTCTAGATGAGACCTACTTCATACCCGACTGAGTTATTGAAGAGAACACATGATGCATTTGCGAAGTCAGTTTTCCAGACTTGGTCTGAAAATGAGGAATGCCCAGACGGAACCGTCCCAATCCGAAGAACATACAAAGAGATCAACGAGTCTATTTCACGAGTTTGGCGAAGAAATCTACATTTTACACAATTGAATGGAAGTAGCAACCAACCCATGGGAAATGCTCATAAGGTACACAAGTTATTGTCTTAGTAATTGTACATTTCTTTCCACCAAAAAAAAAGTAATTGTACATTTCCCGTAAGGGAAGTCCCACTGGGTAATTGTTGTTGTTTGTTGTTGCTTTCTTTGTCTCAGTTTGCAGTAGCATTTCAAAGGACGCCCAGTCAAGAAAGGTCAGGAGTAGCTGCGGATTTGAATGTATGGAACCCCAAGACGAAGCCAGGGGATTATAGCATGGCTCAACTTTGGCTAGGCTATGTGGTAGGCGCGCGAGTTATTGAAGCAATTGAAGCGGGGTGGGAGGTAAGTTTATAGTTACGGCATATGTAATTTTATCAAAGTATAGTGGAGATGAACCCAACTAGCAATGGGAGTAGTAACTATGAACTTATAGAATATACAAGCCCAATTAGGTCATATCGCAAAACTAATTGACAGTATATACGAAAACCAATGAACTTGTATACTAGGCTTGTATCTTCGAATTCGTGGATATTACTTATAAATAACGTGTGTTGTATCATGGCAATATAGGTCTATCCACAACGCTATCATAGCAACTCCGCGAGACTTTTCATATTGTTCACAGTAAGCGCGCGTCTTAATCTGTTTTCCATTTGTTAAACTCAACTCGATCGGTTGATCATGAAGCTAGGTTTAATTTTCAGACTAACGGCTACACATCATATTGCTACAATTTGGACTGCCCAGGTTTCATCCTCGTTGATAAAAGCTTCACCCTTGGGGCGGGATTCAACAATGTTTCTTCTTACAAGGGAGCTCAATATGTCATTGACATAGCACTAGTCCAAGTAAGCACTCTTGATTGAAATTAATGGCCCGTTTAGTTTTCTATTACGACACGAAAATGGGAAGAAAACGAATTTGTTTTGCAAAGTGCTCGCCAAAACAGTATGCTATGTTTTCTATTAACGGCTTATCGAGATCTATTTTGGGGTTATGGCGTATAATATGATTAGGGTTTCATGCATGAGTCCCTATATATATATTCATGAAACGTCATATTATTGTAATATGGTCTGTATAGCCTCAATAATAAAGAATTCAATTTCTATGCCCGTGGACGTAGGTAATACACTCTTATCGACCAGTGTCTTTTCTTACTGTTTATCGTTCACGTTACAACAGTTTTGTTGATGCATTGTGATGATACTAAAGTGGACTAGATTTGTTTTCTTTCTATTTATGTTTGTTTCTGTAGTCAGAAACTAAACAAACCCTAAAATACTAATTGTCATAGACATAGCATTCTAATGTTCATGTGTGTATGATCAATCATTTACAGGATTGGAATACTAAGAATTTGTGGTTTTACTATGGTGGAAAACATGTTGGTTACTGGCCTCGTATATTGTTCAAATACATAGCGGATGGAGGTAACATTATTGCTTGGGGAGGGGAGGTTTTCGAGGCGGCTAGCTCGAAGCATCTGACGTCGACTGCCATGGGAAGCGGGCACTTTCCCGAAGAAGGGTTTCGAGGAGCGAGCTACATAGGTAGAATGAGGTACCTAGAAAAGGATCGCATGGCGTTCCCAAACTCAAAATCGGTTTCTTATGTGAATACGAATTGGAAGTCGTATCATGCCTTGCCATTGTCCAATGACCAGCAAGCTATAATGACGTTCGGGCAACACTTTTACTTTGGGGGTCCTGGTGGTCACTAGCTTTCCATGATAGATCGATGAAGATAAATATAATTAAGGAGTCTACCTAAGTTTTGCTTAGCGTATGATTTGATGTTATATATAGCTCATGATGTATTTGTGATGGATTTATAAAGATCATTGTTATGGTGAGAGCCAGATTCTCGATCATTTGATCTCACATATAAATCTCACACGCAAGATTGCAAGAAGGTAGCTAGCTAGTTTATATATCTAACTTAGGCTCAATACTAATTTTCAAACCAATAGTAATAGATTAATATATATATATATATATTTATATAGGGGCGCGCTCCGGTACAATACGTTTTATGGTGCAATGTGTGGTTACATATTGTGCGTTCAATTAACGCAAATCAAAGGTTAATATTAAAGGGTGAGAAGTAGAAAAATAGGGGAATGTACAGGATAATTTTCACGTGTAGTTTAAAAAGGAAGGTTGCTTAAATTTAGGGGGAAAGAATAATAAATAGTTTGAAAAATTAAGATCAGAATCTTAGAAAATCTTGTAAACCCCACGATTTTTATATATATGGCAGCTGCATAATTTTAGGGATTGATAAGAATGATAGAAAAATTAAATAATCGAATTTACAAATAAAAAAACTTTGCAGAATAATTGAATATCTATTAGTCGACGTTTGAAAAAATCAATATGATTGTTTGAATAATTATAGAATCGTATAATTTTATAGTCGATGTTTGAATAACTTGGTTTGATTGTTTGAAAAACTCAATATGATTGTTTGAATAATTACAAAATTGTATAATATTTATATCCGATGTTTGAATAACTCAGTTTGATTGTTTGAATAACTCACTTTGATTGTTTGAATAATTATAGAATTATAAAATATTTAAAATCGAGGTTTGAATAACTCAATATAATTGTTTGAATAATTGTAGGATTGAACATGTTTTAACGTTTGCATTATTTAGGTTGAATAAGTATTCGTCTTACCATGAATAACTAAATAAAGGTAGTTGAAAAACAACATTGTTCATCCTGAATAACTAAAACTTACTCAATGGTTTTCACTAGTTTTATTAGAATGTATTGACATAAATAATGTATACTATTGAATAACAATTACAATGCTTCTGAAAAATAATCTTTAACATTATGAAAAATATGTGATTCTTTGTATTTTATGTTATCAATAATCATTACACTGCTTTTGAAATAACAATTATAATGCTTATGAATTACATTTTTTTTTTGGACCGAGGTCAAATACATCAACATTATCATCATTTGGAACATGTTCCCTGGTGCGAATTCTTTATAGGACCTTGGTACGCTTTGACTTTTCTCCAATGTCCAACTGTTGATCATTACCACCTGTTCCATTTGAAAACTCGGTTAAACACAAATGATATCAGTGTTGCAAAACCATACCATCTATTGTGAAAAAGTATATTGTAAGACTTGAAAAACAATTGCAAAACTGTCATACACATATCAGTGTTGCAAAACCATACTACCCATATTGAAAAACACTCATTTCATATGCTTATCTAGTTAATCTTTACTATTGAAAAACCATAGTATTTATTGTGAATAATATTGATCATTATCTCATGTCGGAATAACTCATTACAATGAATTGAATAATTCTAATGTTATGTGATTTGAAAAAAATTATTTCTCTTGAAAAACAAAATACATTCTTTTGAACAATAATGCTATTTTAAAGTAAAAGCATGTATATACGAAAAAGAAATATAAAGGAGAATAACAAGGTATGTATATACGAAAAACAAAACACGTATAGATGAATAACAAGGCATGAGTATATGAAAAACCAGTCACACATGTATGAAAAACAACGTATGCATTCATGAATAACAAATCATAGATTACTCTTTCTCTTGAAATTGACTCACGCCTATCTTCTTTCTTCGTTCTTCCGCTCAACCCAAAAACACAAACCCTACTTTGAACCACATATCGATCCACACTCGGATCCCTAACCGAACCTTGGGATCGGCCATACTTGCACCATCGTTGTTCATTGCGGCGCACCAGATCCACGCCATTGATTTTCTCAATTTAAACTTCGAAATTATGCAATTCGAACTACAAATTGACCAAACAAGTTCGTAAATGAGAATAACAACGATTTTACTGTATAAAAAATACTAAAAACAACGATTACACTTACCAATTTGCTGAAGTTCGTTGCGATTTGCCTCACCATTCATCGGTGTTCTTTAATCCTAAACCGTCACCCATAAAGAGATCGAAACAATAAATCTGATTTTGAAGAGAGAATAAACGTTAAAAGGAAAGAGAATTAATTTGCTCGAGATTTTAGGCTATTTCAACCGAAAATAAAAACTGTAATTGATTCTTTCCATAATTGAAATTATCCCATAAAACACCCCCATCTAAGCTTTTTACACCCCTTTTCTTTTAAATCCTATCCATTCATTTATTCTAATCCGACGGATGTCTTTTAACCACACGCTTACACTCTAAGAGATACTTTCAGTAGAGCATTATTCTATTTATATATATATTTATATAGAGAGAGAGAGTCACGCTCGGGTGCCTTAATATTATAGGGTAAGATCTGTGAGCAATTTCAGACCATTGGATCAAAAAAATTAACGGTACAGATTAAAAGAAATGGGTTTGGTAGAAAAAAAAGAAAAAGGAGGCGGTTCATTTAAGATGGCACACACGGGTAAATAAGGAAAACTTCTAAATCTATGGACGGAAATACCCTTCTATCATAAGAAGCTAATTTTGCCCAAAAATTTCAAAACACGCTCGTTCTTTCACAGCATCTTCTCTCCCCGCTGGAGGTTTCGCCCCTAAACATCAATCAATCAGGTCAGATCTAACCCAAATTCACCATTAAAGCGGTTCAAAATAAACAATGGATTAAGGAATCGAAGAAGGTATGAACCGATTTAATTTTTTCTAGGATTTAGGGTTCTAGATCTCAGATTTGGCTGTAGTTAATTGCAATTTTAAATTTTCTAGGGTTTACGGTTCTCAGATTTAGTATTTGTCAGTAGTAATTGTTGTTAATCCATTTCAAAGAGCATTTAGGTTCAATCTTTGCATCTTTCTTATACATTCAATCTTGTTTTTCATCTTCAATGCACCTAAGACACTCATTTTCTGATATTTGTAATTGATTTGCAACTTTTTTGTTGCTTTACTTTTTTAAAATATATATTTTTCTAGATCTAGTATTAAATATGAATTGTTGTTGAGATGTTTGTTGTTGGATGTATTGATTCTAATAAATGTGCATCTATTGAAATAGAGCTTGAGGAGGAAATCTAGTGTATTGATCTTTGTATGATTGTTCCGATTCGTATCCTAAAAATGTATTAGTTATTACGTTGGTTCACATCATTGTATGATGAGGTTCATCATAAACACTATTATGGTTCATTGTTTTTTCCATGATAACTATTAGAGTACATATAATGATTGCTCAATATTTTCGGTCATCACATTATAAAATTATCTCTCTCTTTTATTTTACCCATGACCAAATCAATGCACATACTCATTTATTTAGCCTCAATGGTTGTCTGTACAAAATCATATCTACCCCAACTTTTTTATATTTAATTTCTTCTTTTTCACGACATGTGTCATCATGTTAAGCAATGACCAAAATAAATTGGTGGTCATTGTGATGACGAGAGCATCACCATATCTCCTCCAAATTAACTATCTCTCTCCTCATTTAATAATTTTTTATTGTTTCTCTTTCCTCATGAACAAAACTTGGTCTATCGTTGGGAATACTCTTATATCATGCCATTTGGTTCATGATAGATATTATTTTGATTCATGGTGTGATTAATGATGCAAATTTTGTATATTGTTGCTAGTACGGAGAGGTCCCTATAATAAACATCATGTTCATTACATATTTCAGTCATTTTGTTTGATTTTTAATTGTGAAGACATAAAACTTTCAAATGATCATGTCATTTGGTAGCCTATTAGCTCAAATGGTAGAGCAATGTGTATGTGCACATAGATGTGGGTTCAAATCCCACATAGGCTAATTCTTGATACGATCATGTCTTTATGTTCATATCGGTTGTTCTTTTGGTTCATGAATTCTCAAGGCAAGGTTCATAATAATTTTTCTTATGGTTCATAAGTTTTGTTCCATGTTTTTTTGTGTATAATAATTGTTCTTTTGGTTCATGTTTAAATAGCCTTAGGTTCATCAAAGTTCATCTTATGGTTCATGTCTTTTAGTTCATACTAGTTATTATTTTCTTTCATGATTTTTGGTTCATGGTATTTGTTCTTTCGGTTCATGTTTTTGTAAGCTAGGTTCATAATAATTCTCATGGTTCATGACTTTTAATTCTTAATAATTTATCTTATAGTTCATGTCTTTTAAGTCATACTAGTTATTTTGGTTCATGACCTTTGTTCTTTTAGTTCATGTTTTTATAAGCATAAGTTTATAATATTTCATCTTACGACTTTTAGTTCATAAAAATTGGACTAATGGTTCATTGCTTTATATGGTCATGTTCATAACAATTGTGAATAAGGTCCGTGAAATTTAATTCACAATAACATGTGTTAAGATTTATAAATGGTATTATGTTGGTTCATGTTATACGGTTAAGTTCATAAACATTATCAATAAGGTTCATGAAAATTACCCTTAAAAGCATAATATTAAATTACGTGAAGTTGGACTCAAAGTTGAGACTAAATTTAAAGCACATAAAAGAAGTCTAAAATAAAAATGAACCAAGATCTCAAACTCATCCACTCTTTATACAATTTCAAGCATACATACTCAAAAGCTTTACTTAATGATTTTGGCATGCTAGGTTCATAACAGTTGTCAATAAAGTTTATGAAATTTAATTCATAATACTTGTTATTTTTCTCACATAATCTAGCACATACATCGTATTTTGTGGGTTCATGTATTTATACGATTAGGTTCATAATAATTATCAATAAGGTTCATGAAATTTAATTCACAATACTTCGTACGTGTGTCATGTATTCTTGTTCATAAATGGTATGAGTTTAAAATTTGGTATCCTAGGTTCATAATTTATGACACAATTGGTAAAAAAATGTTCTAAGCTCTAAATTGATCATTTAGGCATTTTGTCAAACACATGGTGGGTGGTTAAAAGAACATTGACCATTAGCCTTTGTTTTCAATTAAAAACTTGAAATTGTAAAGCAAAACTTACATAATCTTCATAGGTTTGATTAAAAAGCAACACAAATTAGTTGAAAAACATACAAAAACTTGTAAACTGAAGTACTAAGCTCCCAAATTTGAAAAGCCCCAAACGTAAATTAGAAACAATACAAAATAAATTTATAACAGAATCCATGAAGAGGGAACACGAATTTGGGTGGCGAACAACAAAAAAAAGCAAACCAAATTGAAAGAAGTAATGGGGAACAGATTTGAAGAAGAATCGATCGAAATACGTAGCTTAATTCTCCATTTTCAATAGGTAGAAGATGACCTGTAGGTTGTATTCTATTTCAATAGGCAAAAGACAAATACCCCTTCGTGCCTTCCTCTTATAAAAAAGCACTTAAACACGTACATGCAATCTTGGCCATTAAAACAGTTCGATCAAACGGCTCATAAATGCTCGCATAAATCATTGTAGCACATAATCTCACGTGATCGCAATTCTATATATATATAATGCTTTCTTTTTTTTTTTGATAAAATGAGTTACTAGCTCGTTACAAGGCCAACACTACGTTACTTGTAAATTACAAGGCTAACTTAAATCATTACGGCGGATGATCTTAAAAAAAAATCAAACAACAGATGATGATTACTAAACAAACATTTACAACGCGAGACATCAATCGGATCTAACAACGATCCAGGAAAAAAAATAAGAAATAGCAAAACTAAGCTGATGGAAACTAAAAGCCTCCTAGCGAGAAAATTTGTTGTCGAATTACATTCCCTAAAACAATGAAAAAACACCACACAAGGAACAAGGGCAACAAAATGACGGATATTATTAATAATAGACTGAATTTACCAAGGAACTTTCCAAGTTCGTTTCAAAAAATTAATAATAATTAAATTATATCCTTTAATAATAAGATGCGATATTTTTAATAAAACGGCACTAAGAACACCATAAGCAAGACAAGGACCGAAACGGATAAAAGGATAAATCATACATAGTTATGATGGTGCCATTAATGTACAAGAGTTAGCGTTAGCGTTGACCGGTTTTATACTCGGTGGTGATATTTTGTATGGGCCAATATAAATTGTCAATGGTCAACGTACAACAATAAGTTAATGTTCGGTCAGTCCCTTCGATTAGGCAAAGTAAAGTTGAAACGGAGACTTATGAGTCATGATTTTATGTGAAATTTCTTGTGGCTCGACTAGATATTTATAGACAAGAAATTAAAATTTTTAAGTATAAATGAAAAATGAAGCATGTAAAAAACTTGAACGATAGACTGAATAGTAGTATCAATTAATATTCACATTTATTGTTTTTTTCCCCCACAAATATGAACCGGTTCTTCTACATATAGCTGTAATAGTTTATCAATCAATCAAAAAACTATTTGTTCTGTTAACATTAGCATTAACTGTTATTTATTTATTGCAGTTATGCTTATTTATTTGTGGCTCGACCAGCTGTTGTTACTAGTTCGGCTATCCAAGTCTTCGCAGCTGAGACTTTGTAGCAAGTGATTGATTATTGGGCCTTTTCTTGTGCAAGCCTAGCTGATGGTTTTTGGGTCCAAAACCCACATGGGCATATGGTACCCCAACTCTTTTCTTCAACCGAAGATGGCTCTTTGAGAGCTACTCCGAAAGAGAGAAAAGAAACAGAATTATGGCTGTTGAAAGCTCAGTGCATGATCTCAATTGTTGGAAACTCGTTGCTGGACAAGCAACAATATATGAGAACAATAAAAGTTGTACAAAAATTCAATTGTTTCTCAATTGACCATTTAATGTATGGATTTGGAAGAGAATTAACCTTTCTTGTTTATGTGCACTGCAGACTAAAAGAAAGTCACACCATAACCTTTACAGTAACTAAAATAAGTTACTTGCATTTGATTGATTTCTCAAACATTATGATCAGAATAATGGCTACAAAATCATACTACTACATTTTGAACTTCCCCCTCGTCGATAGAAGTGCAACACCAATATGTCACATACATTCGGTGTATATTGATCTGGTCTCAATGTCTCATACAAGAATGAGCACACTAAAGTTTGTTTCTCATGATAAAATGTTGTGTGCAAGAGTCTAATTCATCCAGCAAGATATTACCTTTATATTGACATGTTGCATTTCCCAGATCTTTTATGAATTAATGCTCTAACATTGCCATCTCCAATGACTTCTTGAGCTACAAGACCAGCATGAAACAAGAGAATAAAAGCAGTGAACTCATAATGAACCCCAATCTAGGCCTGAAATTTGAATTAATCTTAAACCACACTATTCAACTTAATGAGTATTATTTGCACCCAAAAAGGAAAGAACATGCCAATAATCCATAAGTTCATATGTTTCACACCTCACGCCTGCAGAAACTGGAAATGAAACCAAACACAAACTGACACTCACACAAAATAAAAACATCGCACAGTTAGTATTGGTATATACTTTACTTACATTGTCACAGGAAACCTTCCTACGGCCTCTCTTACCCTGTGTTCACCACCATCGTCGAAAAGCTGAAGCCTCACATCATGCTCTCCAATCTCTCTCTGCCATTGGATTGCACTGTGGCAATCCTCCTCTCCCGCCTCTCCTGCAACCTCTTCTCCAAGTTTTGCCATACACCCTCCTGATCACAAGGGAAGAAAGGCAGCTTTTCACACTCATACTTCTCCAAATATGTCATGTTTGGAAACATATCCTTCAAATCTGGCCATAAGATCTTCATCTTAGGCAAATACTTCAAACGCAATGTCTTGACAGATATCCACTTAGTCTCCTTGGTATCTCCTTGTAAATTTTCAAGGTTTCCTCCTTTGATGTAGAGCTTCTCAAGATTCTTCAATTGGCTTGGATGTAGCCACTTTGGTGGTTCTTTGTGGGGAAAACACCATAGCTCAAGCTTTTTTATTTGGTCTAGATATGTATTTGAAGGCTCTTCGCCCTTTGACTTCGGCTTGCAACAACACACTCCTTTTGGTGCATTCCGTGCTTCTACTACTTCTAATCCCCTTGTAGACACATTTTCAGTAACAGCTGGTCCAATGCAAGGGAAACGCCACCCACTCTTCTTGGATGACTCTTCTAATGCTGTATTATCTCCACCGCATTTTTTGGATGACTCTTCTGATGCTTTATTATCTCCACTACTTTTATTTGATGACTCTTCTGATGCCTTATTATCTCCAATAGTATCCTTGAAACTTTTTTCCCAAGAAATCTTCAGTTTGTGAAGTGCTCTCATGTCCCTAAATACTTGAACCTCTTCCTTACTAGGGAAAGCATCTTCATTCACAACAAGGCTTAATTCTCTCAAATTCTTAAGCTTCACCAAATCTTTAAGTGTGCATACCTCTCTGTTCTTGCAGCGGAACACATCATGGATCAAGCATCCTTTAGCCTTCCTCCACCAACCACACGACTTCCCGATTTCTTGGTCACTAGCCTGACCATAGATCACGAACCCCTTGAGCACCTCAAGCTTTGAGAGCAAGCTAATCCCTATGGGTAACTTAGTTAGGAGGTGACAATTGGTTATATCCAGATGTGTTAGATTTTTCACGGACCCAATTTCAGAAGGGAGCTCCTCCAGGTTATGGCACTCTTTAAGATCCAGTATTATGAGATTGGTGAGCGCACAAACTGAATCCGTAAGCTTCATGATTGTTGACAAGCCCTGTAGGCTGAAAAGCTTGAGCTGCTTCATGATCTTCAAATCCTCCAGAAACTTCTGGTCCTCGACCTCAATGTGCTCAACAGGATCAGAGCGCCAACTCCCAAGATGGAGAACATGTAAGTCTTTCATCTTGGAGAACCATTCCGGTTTGATATCAATTATGGATTCATTGACATTGAACAATGTTTGGACCTCCCCAAACCTTTTGAGCTTGTTACGATCATCTGTGTATTTCTCCCACAGTTGGCAGGATGACAGCTTATCCTTGGATTTCACCAAGCAAGCCCTCTGGGAGAGACGGAAACTCGGGGTAAGCTGTCCATCCATATCACTGAAATCAAAGAAACCAGCCTTTTTTGCAAGGGCGGTCACGAAAGAGTGCACAAATGGATGCATATGGAAACTTCCAGATTCCTGAGCTTTCTTTATCACGGGCTCAATGAAGCCCTTCTTTACCAGAATCTTCAAAATTTCTTGACCAATTTCCTCAATTGTCTTCTTCACCTTTGAAACTGATTGCGAATTGGGCTCTGGGTTTAGGCTTTCTTCCTGATTCACATTTGGGGATGAATTAGGGTTAGGGTTTGAAGCATCCTGCAGATTACTTTCACTTTCGTTCCAATAAAGATCAATTAGACCCTCCGCAACCCACCAGTGGATCAAAATCCTCTTCTTGATGAGCAAGCTCTTCTGAATCAACACGCCAGTCTTCCTATTCTTCTCAACATCACACTTAAACACCGAAAAACACAGCAAGCAGTTCTTGACGGTGTCGGTCAGCTCTTTGTAAGAATTGTCTAGACCGTCCAACCCCCATTGCCGGCACCGGAGTCCGACCAACTCCTTCACGATCTCGGTGGCGGCGTTGTCCTTCTCCTTGCTGCTGATGAACGGGGACTCTTCCTTCTTCGCGGCGGACGCCGTTCCCCCCGAATCGTCGGGGCGTTGGGGCGGCACCCACAGCTTCAGCTTGGCCACGATCTGGAGGAGCTTCTTCAGGTTTACGGGCACCTGAGTGAAGTCCTCGACCTTGCGCCGGCCTGGCTCCGCCGCTTCCATGAGGTAATGCAGGAGTAGATCGGCCCTCTTTCTGTTGACGGAGCTCTTCAGGTGGTTGATGTGTTCCTTGATGTAGTCGACGTCCGTTACCAGCATTTCAACCGGCCTCCTGTCATCGTTGCTGGTGGAGTTGCTGGTGGCGATTTCATCAGTGGTGTTAGTGACACCAGCGGTGTTGGAGTTGCTGGTGGTGATTTCATTAGTGGTGTTAGTGGCATCGGCGCTGTGTAACCAGGCCTCTTGGATTTGTTTAACGAAAGAAAGGATCTTTTCGAACTCGCCGTCGTCGTTGAGACGCTCGAAACTAGAGGGGGGCTCCTTAGGGATCGCGTCGTCATCTTCGTATGGGGACGGCATCGCCGGAACCTTGGGCCTCGCGTCGTCGTCTTTGTAGAGATACGACATCGGCGGAGACCAAAATAGATGAGCAACTGGGAACAGCACACTAAAAACAGCGATGAGATAAAGATACTAGAAAAGCACGCTTCAATTGGAATTCATCCTCAACTATTGGGTCAATAGTTGACTCCATTATTGGATTTGTGTAAAAAGAAATCGAACAATGGTCTGGCTTATGTGGCTATGGGACTTGTAGGGGACACCTCGTCCTATCTAGTAGAGTTTGTAACTTTACTTGAACAAAGTTTAATTGTTAAATTAAAATTTAACAGTGAGATTGAATCTTTCTTCTTTTATATTAACTAGTTATACCCGTCGTACTATGCACGACTACATGAATTTAATACTCAATTTATTTAATGAATATGATTTTAATTTAATATAAAAAAACTTATTTATTAAAAAAAAATTATATAAAATTTTACAATCGGTGTCATGTGAAACGGGACTAAAATTATTAAGTGAGCCCACTATAATTTTGATGGTTTAATGATTATTTGTTTATGTAAAAATATAAATAAAAATGATTTGAATAAGAATTATTTAAGTTTTAAAGTATTTTAAAAAAAATATAAAAAGGTAAAAATAATCTAAATTCTTGTAATTTTTTTATCAAATTGAATTCTTTAAAAAAATTTAATAAAAATTAAAAATATACTTAATAAGAAACGATGAAAAAATATAAATAAAGAATGAATTTTTTAGTGATACGAAAATCATTTATACTTACATAAATAATTCAAAAATAAAAT
This sequence comes from Fallopia convolvulus, assembly GCA_964016875.1. NCBI lineage: Eukaryota > Viridiplantae > Streptophyta > Magnoliopsida > Caryophyllales > Polygonaceae > Fallopia > Fallopia convolvulus. The sequence continues at coordinate 6,222,805 of OZ024718.1, read as the reverse complement.
TAAGGAAAAGATAATGTAATTTTTTTTTATCAAAAGTCAATTTAGGCAAGTAATTATATAGATTGAAAGTTCTATTTTTTTATCAAAATTTTATTTAAGATAAATCTTTTACAAAAATATATAAAAAAAATAAAGATAAAATAATTTTCTTTAATTTTAAATAAAATTCGATTTTTTTCCCATATAAATAGATAGAAATTTAATTGGAGAAACTAAATCAGTATATCTATCTTAATATATAATATCTAATGTTCTATAATTTATTTTAATTTTAGATAAAATCTTTTACATCTATCCTAATTTCTAATATATAATAGATAACATCTTTATTTTAAATAAAATCTTTCCTAGATTAATTTATACTATTTCTATATTATCCTAAAATAATATCAACATATATAAATTTTTAAAATAAAAAATCCTACGTGGCGAAATCCTATGTGGCTTAACGTGGAAACGACACGTAGGAAAATCCTAGGTGGCGCAACGTGGTGGCCTTATTTATATATATATATATATATATAGCTTTTTTTTAACTTTTTTTCAACGAGTTGATTAATTTTTTATAAGGTTTAAAACTTTTTTTTTTTTGGTCAAGAAGGTGGGCCTAGTTCAAAAATTTTGTTAAAGCATAATTAGGAGGAGATAACAAAGCTAGTGTTGGCTGAGAAAGCATCACAGATACATGAAGGAATAGTAATAAAATCAGTAAAATCCGATTGTAAACTAAAGGCCCATTTTGCAAGAGTATCAGCAAGCACATTTGCAGCCCGGCGAACATAGGCGACCTGGGCAGACCAAGCATCATCAGCTAGGGAACGACGGGGCATTTGTTGAATCAGAGAGAAATCTGGGTTAGTGAGGAGTGTGCTATCCTTGATTAAGTTGCAGGCTAGCTGGGAATCAGTCTTAATGATGCAGGAAGTCATGCCAAGTTGTCGGGCCCATCGGAGGGCGTGAAGAATCACCCACAATTCAGCACGAATAGCAGTACAGAAGCCGCAGGAAAAGGTAAAAGCTCTTAGAAAGGCACCATCAGCCGTACGAGCGAGGCCACCCCCAGCGGATTCCCCGGGATTACCTTTGGAAGCACCATCCACGTTGATCTTGATCCAACCAGGTGGTGGAGGATTCCAAGTAACATCAGTTTCATGTGTAGACGGGCTTCTGTGAGAAAGCGTGAGTAATTCCGTCATGGCAATCCATTGGTAATCAGCGAATTGTTTTGAAACAATAGAGGACAGCTTAGAGAGACTACATGAGCCCTTGAAAACGAGTTCATTCCGACACTTCCAAGTGTGCCAAACCATAAAGGAGAATGTGGTGCACCAAGAATCTCTTTTTCTGATATTCATAAATAACCATGCTTGAATGGACTGAGACACAAAGAAATCAGGATGAAGGTTATTCCCCGAGAGTGCAAGCCAGATATCGTGAACAGGTTGGCAATCACGAAGAACATGTAGGACTGTTTCTTCCATTCCACATCGGACACAGGAAAGGCATCATGAGCTGCTAAATACAGAAATTGTCGCACCCTCTGATGAGTTGGAGCTTTCCAGATTACATTCCAATAGGGAGCCATGAGTGAAGGCGATTGAGTCCGGAGTAACAGAGCCACAGAATTGGACGTGAATTTACCCGATGGCGTGGGAGCCCAATAGAATTTATCTTGAGCATCAGGGTGATCATCAATTCTTATGGATGCCAGCTGACGACAGATATTGGCAGGGAGGAGAGCAGCAAGCATGGGCCAATTCCAGCCCTGAAGCGTCCAAACATCAGCAACGGTTAATCCTTGCAGCTCGTCAAGGACATCCGCAGTTACGAGATCAATAAGTGGGGATTCACAGAGCCAAGAGTGTTCCCAAAAGAGAGTTCAAGTCCCATCTCCAATAGCAGTACGTATCCCACGGTAAAGCAACTGAGCTCCATGTACAACACCAGCCCAAGAATGTGAGGAACGTGGGAAGCGTTTAAACACATATCAATGTCGAGACGGTTCTGGCAGTATTTGGACCGTAAAATACGGACCCAAAGAGCAGTTGGGTCTTGCAACATCCGCCAACTCAATTTAGCGAGAACTGCCGTGTTGGTTTCACGCATGGGACGTAGTCCTAAACCACCCTCTCGCTTTGGCGCAGCAATTTTTTCCGAAGCAATCAAGTGTAGTTTTTTCTTTTCCAAAGTGGAACCCCAAATGAAGCCACGGATAATTTTATCAATGTTGTCACAAACAGAGCGAGGAAGAAGAGAGCACTGCATGACATAAATAGGGATACTTGATAAAACTTTAATTATAAAGTTTTTAACAAATTCCAAAAGAACAAGAACAGTAATCTCTATAGAGCCATTCACGAAGAAAAAAGGGTTAAATGTTAATAAGTGAGACATAGCCTGACTTTTAATATAAGTAGAAATTAAAGAGCATGACTTTTAATATAAATAGAAATTAAAGTCTTAAAGAGCAAATATCCTCAAGCATATCCATTTCCATTCTATTAAAAAAGAGCGTGAGTTATTTTGATAAAAACTTAAAAAACAGTGGATATCCGATTAAACCATGCCCTTTCAAAAAAATCACCATAATGTCATATACCAAACCACAACGAGAGAGATATTCAGGACAGATGACGGATTCGGGAGAGCTAAATCTTCACTGGCGCAATATCTTCTCTGCCTCGTGGTAGCTAGCTCCGGCATGGGCGTAACAAGGAGGGGATGAGAGAGACCCTGGGAGGCTATAATATGGAGGAAACGACTTGAACTCGGAGTTGGATTGCTCGACGATCAACCCGAAGTTCTTCCTCGGTTTTAACCTAGAAACACCCAAACTTCAAATTTAGATTGTGTATGGACAAAAAATTCAAGAATCAAGCAAAAATCAATCAAATCAGATCGTAATACTGATTTTCCAAATTTTCAAAGGTTGGTGACGAGTGGTTTTCACGGGATTCGTTCTCCGTCGTCCGGACACTAATATTGGAGACATTGCCAACAGTTTGAAGGTGGAAACGTGGGCTTGTTGCTTATAGTCACGCCACCCTATCTCTGATGTCGCTTCCACAAGTCGACAAAGATGGCTCAACGAACCTGGTTTTCAACTTCAGCTTTTTCGGATGACCACGAGCTGTTTTCGTAACCGCCGTATGACGCCTTCCGGCCACCTATAGGGACTCCACCATAGAAAGTAGGTAGATCGGAATGTCTACTCGCAGCTATCGCAGGTCTCATTGTCACCCCAACCCTGGTGTCTACTCGCAGCTATCGCAGGTCCCAGTCCACACAAGGTACAAAATAAACTGATGTTAATGTCCTGGAAGGGAAGCCTGCCAATAGTTGAACTTTTTCCATCTACATAAGGTGTGGACTGGGATTTTTTCCCTTGATTTCAAAATTGGTCCGGTATAGGACTCAGTTTGAGTTTGTTTCAAAAGAAAGTATGGATTCAAAAGTGAAGTGAATATTTCTTTTTTCATTTATGGTTGGTTTGTTTGAGAATCTGTTGTTACAAATGCTTATTGGGTTTGTATTTGTTTGCAGTGATTCTATGGCGAGTACTTGCAAAAAGGATGGCCCTTAAATTGAAAGTTAGTGGTTCTTAGAGGTGTTAGTTGTCACTCATTTATAGAGTAGCCATTTTCTTTATTGGTTTGGGTGAAATTTGTTTGCTATCTGTTTTGCTTGACATTTTGGAATGCTTTTACCTAATTTAAGTTTCAGCTTACAATTATATGGAGATTAGTGGGTAGAATTCTTTCACCAAAGGGGACAAACGAATTGTCAATATCAATAGAAAGCAAACTTGCTTCTGCACCTAGACTGAAGTTATTTTTCGGCTCGGGCACAAACTTGATAAAGGATCTTGGGATGAGGATAGATGGTGATTCAAAGGAGCAACTTGTATTTTCAATAACTCAAGGCATACGGTAGTGTTGATATGTCAGGTATGATTTTATGAAGTGGTTGTGTCATAATTCTTATGCAACTATCTATAAGTAGGCTCACTATTTCAAAGTCTTGTTCTTAAGTAGTGGACATTGTTCAGCTTGGCATTTTGTGGCATGAAGGAATGAAATTTTGGGATTTGAGGCAAGTTGATGTATGCTTTATAGCTTTGGTGGTGTTATGGATTTACTTGCATATGTCTAAAGGACTACTATGTAAGGGAATGAGACGATATACAAGCTGGTTACTATGTGGAAACTCTTAAATGTGAAAGAAGCTTTAACTTGTCTGTCAATACTGACACGATGTATGTTGTTGCTCTCTCAAACAAGAACGATAATACTGGTATGTCTAGCTCTTTATCACTACATATTAAACAATGCATTGCATTTACATGATATATACCTATGCATTCAACATTGATATAAATCTTACATTATCTACCTCTCAGACGGGAAAGTGATGTGGAAGTTGAAAATTTGTAATAGTTTTGAGTGCATTTTTCCAATATCTGAAGCTGAAGGGTGTGTTCTTATATAGTTGGCAATTGTTTTAATTGCAAGCATCTTTGGGTCTCCAGTTAAGCATCTTTGGCTATTATTTCTGTTTGAGGTCCTGATTTCTTGCTTCTGTGTGTGCATGAAGAGGTACAGGTTGGCCTATTGATTGATCAAGTTGACTTTGGTTCTCCTTTAATCACGGAGAAGGTTCTCCAATTTTTTTTTGGTTGTGCAATGGAGTTTCAAATCGAGAAGTTCAGTCAAGAGTCTACCGACCCTGTGCAGGTCGACACCAAGGTGGCCTCTGTCGGTAGGCGGCGCCGACTCTCAATTTTTATATCATTTACTTCACAATCTCTTAAGTTAGTAAAGTTCTATCTCTTGGAAACTTGATAGATAGTTTCTCTTAGTATAAATACCCTGTTTTAAGTCTAGTTTAGGGGGATTTTTCGAGGAATTATTGGGACGATTCTTGGGAAGACACGAGAGAGAGAATCGACTCTTTTGTTCTTCTGTTTTCGAGTTTGAAGTTGTGTTTGAAGACTGAATTTCGATTTTAAGTAAGCCTTTGTTTTGTTTTCGTTCAATGTTCTCATTCAATTCAATTGCTTGTTTTGTTTCAATCATGAGTGAGTAGTTCGCTTTTCTAGGGTCGGGGTTGAAAACCCGGCATAGTTGTGCATGATTGAATATGTGATTAATGTTTGATTGCCTTCTATATGTTATCTACTTGTTTTATGCTTATACTTAGAAGAAAGTTGAAGTAATTCGAGTTTATTGCTTGATCGAAAGAGAAAGTTGTAACCTTGAATGTTGATATTGTTCGATAACAAAAGTTTCGAGCTTTGGATAAAAAATAAGTAGAGAGTGAATTGATTTATGAAAATTGATTGATTTGCTTGCTTAAATCAACGAAAGTTGATAGCTTTATCCTCAAGGCATGCTATTTATCCTTCACACTATCTTGAATGCATGATTATGTCGTGATAAACTCTTATCCTAGATCTTTTCTCCATTAGAAAACACTCTCGTATACTCTGTTTAGCTTCGATACCGAGATAGCTAGTTCGGTACCGAGCTTGTGTTTGGTCTGTGTTTATTGTTTTGTCTGAGTCGAAATCCAGCGTCGATACCGACCCTGACAAGGTCGGTACTGAAGTTGTCGTAGCCTTGTTTTTATTGTTTGTTTCTGTTTTGCTTTGTTTATGTGTTTTCTTGTTTTCTAGTATAATAATCAAACAAAACTTGCTTCCCGTGGACGATCCTGACCTCCCTATATACAGCGGGGTCTTGACTACAAATTTATTTATTGTCGGGAAACCCTCTCAACATCGCCCCGTTTGGCCAATCAAAAACCACCTAACTCCCGACCAATGAGCCACCACCAACATCTCGACCAATAAAGTGGTCGAAACTCAAGCATCCCACATCGAGAGATGGCCAAAGCCATGGTCCTCAAGTGTCTATAAATAGAAGAGAACCTCGAAGGTTGCAGGAGTCGAAAAACATCTTGAACTCAAGAACTGTCTTGTTGATTGAAGATCGACGTGTTGAAATATCGTAAAGACCACGCTACAACCAAGAGAAGGTCCACAAAAAGACTTCAAGTCGCACCAAAGAGACCTCGTCTCAAGCAGGATCTCGCTCAAATCGCTTCGCAAGCTACAATCTCTATGTAAACGCTCAAGTGTCCAACCTCGCCTGATAGACATCAATTCTCCATTTGTAATAAGACCAAAGCTCGCTAGTAGTTTGTAAATTGATAACCTCATTGTAATCAAGAGGTCTCGAAGCTTTGTTAAGCAGAGACCTCGAATCTCATATAAAGGAGATCTAGGGCATAACCTCGCTAGTGTAGTCTCACTCAGAAATCATAAATAAAAAGTAAGGGTTTGCCTCGTCGAATAAATACATAATCTTATTTCTTGTCTTTAGCATTGGTTGATTTCGGGCTTCATCAATGAATAAATGTACTAATCCAATTGCTATTAGAATCCCGAGTGACACCCGTTGCAGTGGACAGACTCATTCATGTTAATCTTTATCTAGTCCTAGAACGACTTAGTCCAAATAATAAAATTCATCTCCTTGATAGGTTGTGGCAGGCATTGGTTTTAGTGGTCCCCACATCATGGTACTCTTGAGCTCTGTCATGCACGAATTTTGACTCGCCATGTATCTGCTTTGTTCTTGTAATGCCAAATCTACCGAGTAGTAGAAATGGCAAACCACTCAACCATATATCTAGATTGCCACCGCAACACGATATTCAAGCATAACCAAACTGCAAACGAAACATCAAAAAAATCAGTAGTGAAAAATGTAAAAGATATATACTCCCAAAAACCACTCGTAATCGGGCAATCCTTAAAGAGGTATTGAATCAACTCCACACTAGAATCGCAAAGATGACAATCCGCAACATTAGTCAAATAGTTTCGTTCTTTTTTTTTTTTTTGGTCGAAGGAGAGACAGTATTCTCCGGCCCCTCAAGAGGGCATTTTATTAATAAAGAAATGAGCTAAGTAGTCAGCAAACGGGGGATAGCTCGACCACTAACATCATCAGAAAGCAAGGAAAAAACACCCTCCGGCGGGTCACACAATACATGAAAACCTAGACTAAACGAAAAAGCTAAGTTTGCAAGGAAATCTGCACAGAGTTAACCTCTCTATAAATATGTCGGAACTGGATAGTCCAATTTCTACTAAGAAAGCCCTGACATTGCGCAACCAGGCTAAAAAGGAGTGATAACTATCCACAAATTTGCTTAAAAGTAGACACACAAGTTGTGAATGTAGTTCTAAGCAAACCCTCATTTATTAGTATTACCTTAGTTTTCCTTTGTTTTGAATTCCCAAAGTCAAAATCTAAAGCAAACGCACGCATCAATCCGGAGCTTGCTTTCAAACCCCTTCTTGGACTTCCAAACCCCAAATATTAGCCCATTAGCTTCATTTACTTATTTTGGACTTATTATCCAATTAGAGCATGATTATTGGTCTCTAAAATGATAAGATATTTGGATAGTTTAATATATTTTGTTTAAACAAGTACAAAAATAAAAGAACACCGATGCTAGAAAATAAAATCTAAGCATCAATGCTTTTGTACTTTTTAGGGTTCTGTTTGGATGGAGAACGAATATTTCTCCTCTTTGAAAATTAAATGTGTGCTTTGACACTATAAACCAAACAAGTCCTTTGCCTCGTTTTGGGATTCTAACACACTAATAAAATTGAAGCCAGATGGCCATTCTTTTCAAGCGCAAGCATCTAGGTTTTTCAAAACTGATAAACATGCTCTTAGATATATGAATTATTACTCAACGATTTACTCAGATGCATTGTAAGAGAAATGCTAGTAATATAGACATAATCCATGAGTAGATCCAATAAAAGCTTTGAGATTTCATAACCATATAACAAACACTCATCATCTTCTAGGATGGCCTCGAACACGTCTTCCTAACTCTTGGCCTTGTACCATTGGTGTAGCTCATCATGGTTTCGTAGCAAATATTTGTCAAAAAGCATATTCCACAAGTAGTTGTCTGATGTCTACATCAATTACTCCATCACTCTGTATGAAAGTAGGAAGCAAGAAAAAGACGCAATAGGAAGCACGAAAAAGACAAACAAACGTGAGTCTTGGAACGCAAGGTATCACAAGCACGAAACTGGAAATCTACCAGAATAATAGAGAAACTCTCTATGTTATGAAAAATAAGGATATGATATGTTCTCAGGTCATACATATGATATATATATATATATGACATAAGATAAAAGATATAAGATAGAAACCCTAAAAGATATAAATACTAGAAATTACGAAAATTTATGAAAATACCTAAAACCACATTTTAAGTCCTAAAATGTTATTGAATGCCCGAAAAGTGCCGGACTTGGGGCAAGGAGTCTTTCTCAGGAGCAATCCCCTATCCGGAAAGGTAAGGTGCGACTCAATCGGACATTGGACAGTCGAAATCACTTTTGTCGAGAACGCGATTTCCGACAATCTAACTCTTCCTCTATGCGCGCTGACATTCTATCTATATCACATTTCTTGTTAGTTTTAGGAAGTGTTGAAATAGTTGATGAAAGTCTGCCCTTGTAGATCCTAAAAAAGACAATCAAGGCAGGTTGAGTAGACCTGAAGTTAATCTCAAGTGTGTACACCAACAATTAAACTTGTCATGGATAATGGCAAACAAGTTGCTCAAAGGTTCGAGCTTTCCTTCAACATTTATTGCCCTTATTACATGTCAATGGTTTAACTACAACAACATTGTGGGATAAAATGTTCCATCCAATGAAAAGGTGGCAAACCAAATCATCGATGCACACACATACCTAGTTTGTGTATAAGTGTTTGTGCTTCATTTTCCTTGTACTCAAACACACCAATGGCTCTTGCAATTTTACACCCAAAATGTGCCCTTGAAATGTGCACACGCCCATCTATTTATAGATGAAAATAGGTGGCGGTTAAAAGAAGTTAAAAGCGGTTTCTAGAAGTTGAGAAGTTTATGGAGGTTGAAAGCGATTACCCTATCCTTTTATCCACATAGCCAACTCTCAACTTCCTCAAAACTCTCCATAATATGTGGCTAAAATAAGGCCCATATGGCCAGCTGTCTTAGCCCAAAAAGAAGACCCAATAACATCTTGAAATCACTCCAAACAAAGCCCAAGATCAAGCTCATTTGCAAGCCCACATTGCCAGTCCACTTGGCCCATTATCAAGCCCATAAGACTGGACCAACAAGGCCCAAAGCCAAGCCCAAAGGGCTGGCCTACCAAGGCCCACAAGGGATAGGTCCAAGCTAGTATAGCTAGATACCAAGTTAGCATAAAGCTAGGCTAGCATGATGAAGCTAGCATAGAGCTAATATAGCTAGGTTCCAAGCTAGCAAATTGAAGCTAAAGCCTAAAGTTGGCAACTTAACGAAGTTATAGCTAGGTAAAGCCAGATCATGGGGCTAGGTGCCAAGCTAGCTTAGCTAGGCCACTCTTAAGCATAATTTGTCAAGGACATTCACATCGAGCTTAAAGTACGTAGCTTCCATTCATGCAAAATACCAAGGTGCAAAGCTATATTCACACCTTCCTTGCCCAAACCCAAATGCCTTGCTTGGATGAGCTAGCAACGAGCACAAATCATTTCGTGCCGGAGCATAGGCATGCCAAAACTGTACGTGACCCTGCCACAGTGTAGTCATGCAAACACTGGTAATTGGTGTGCCACTACCTCAACGTAAGCACACCATCACCGAGCATAGTACTTGTGCCTAGCCAATCTTGCACCTAGCAATGAGGTTTCCTGTGGCTATGCACATCTTGGAGCCATGCTTGGCGATCTTTTCTTATGATAACTTCTCTTCTAGCTCTTCTTTCCTCTTAAAACCCTTTAGATCACTTTAGGAATTCTTATATGATCCGCACCCGTATCATTTACACAAAAAGACATCGATGACTTTCACAAATCACCAACATTTTTCCTTTAAGATAATATCGTATCCAAGCAAAACATCTCGACCCCCTCTGACGACCCTCCAAAGTCATGATCATATTTGTAAGAAATCAATCTTTTTTGCATTTTGTGAATGTAAAACAACCAGTTTATTATATAAAAATATTATTTAATAGATAATTATTGTTGGGCCCTAAAATATCGGGCTAAATTATGAGGTGGGATCACGAAGATATGAAGAGATCGCAAGCAATTAAAGACATTATTCACCATCAATAAGACATTAAATTGCATGGAGGAAATCAAGGAGAGTTTTTAGAACGTATTAAATGTAGGGCGAAAATCACGGACGCCTTAAATGCCTAACACGTTGACGATTCAGCAGAAGTGGTAACTGGTTAAACTAGCCGTTGGAAGATATTAATAACAAGGCGAGATTCTCAGGATTGATACTCATAAATGACCAGAATGTAAGCCTATAAAAGGGGAGGAAGAACATCAGCAAAGGGACATCCTCTCGGACTCACTCTCACACGCTCTCTCTCTCTCTCTCTCTCTATAACAAAACAATGTACATACAATTTTATTTTTTATTCTTCGATTATTCATCCACGATCTCAAAAGCTATTTTGCTTTTCATCTTCTCTCTGGCGTACCCATCAATTGTTCTTCTACATCTGAATGGAATCATAGTGAAGTTTACCCTCGTTATTCTATATTTTTGCCTATTTATTTCGATATCTATTATTTTACCAATTAACGTGTCTACTACTTATCATTGGTATCCTGAATCATAAAGAGTAACTCGCAGCAGTGTAATTGCAATCTTATTTCACTATTCTGGACTCATATCACTTTCCCTACTTGTTTACTAGTTCATTTGCTATTTCTCTTCGTGAATCCCTTATTATTTGTGAATTAACGTGTTTAAACTGATTTTTTACTAGAGTTCCCTCATTGTAGCAGATAACATGTTTACGTGTTAAATCTGCCCAAAACAATTGGCGCCCACCGTGGGGCCTTTAGCCAAAAGTCCAATCAAACATGTTACCACAACCCTGCTAAACACGTTGCCACCATCCTGCTAAACATGTTACCAACGCTCTGCTAAACACGTCCCTTTGGAGGACATGGAAACCAAGAAGCTAACCTCGTCACTCTCAATCAGCCACAAATCATACCTCCTAGTATTCTCACCGATACTCAAACCGACACATCCACCGACCAAACTTTCAAGCCAAATGACCCTAACGAGTTACCAGAACTAGGGCTCGCATCCGACTCGGTTGTCATAGCCGAACTCAGGGCCTCTATGCTTGCCTTGCAAAAAGATTTGGAAAAGCAAAAAAAGAGGCACACAACTGATTTACAAAAGTTTATGCAAGACAAATTGAATCTCTAACTAATGAAAGAAATTTTCTTCAATCTCAGGTTCAATCACAGGAACAATCAGGTCAAGGTAGACCAAGGGTTTTGGGAGCAATGAATCATGGAGTTGCGCGACAATCGGATCTTGATGAACCTGATCACGTCACACCGATTAACGAAAAGCAGGTAACACGTTATCAGGTAAGTGGTAACACGCTTCGTGTTGTCCAACAGGACGTTGACGTCGTAGCTCTAAAAGAGTGGCTTAAATCCCTTGAGGACCGGTTCAGTCAGGTCCCAGGGGCACCTCAACCAATAGTCATAGAAAGGTGAGATGGTTATACCGACTCCCCCTTCATTCCGGCTATTGCGAGAGTTGAGATTTCGAGAAAGTATCATGTTCCCGATGTACCAAAGTACGAAGGAATGATTGATCCAGACCAACATGTTACGGCTTTCAAACAAGCGATGAACATTAGCATTGTCCCATTCGAAATGAAGGAAGTGGTAATATGTCGTTGGTTCGGTAACACGTTATCTGGTCCAGCTTTAAATTGGCATTCACACTTACCACTTGGAAGAATTTCATCATTTGCTGAATTGATTGACAAGTTTAGACTCAGGTTTGCAAGTAGTCGACGCACCAAGAAACGTTCAAGCGACTTATATCATTTGGTGCAAAAATACGGAGAGTCTTTGAAGACATTTCGAAATAGGTACAATGAGGAACTCATCACCATTGAAGAGTGTGATGCCGCAACTTCAATAGAAGCATTTCGAAGAGGGATATCCACATGTAATCCCGAACTTTATGATGAATTAACTAAGTATCCTTGCTCCAACTTTGATGAAGTACAGGCAAATGCATTAGCACACATTCGACTAGAAGAGGATGAACTCTTTTTCACTGACACGGGGGAAGTACTACGATCAAATCGGAGGCGTGGGAAGTGCGAGTCAAGGTATCGTCCGTACCCTTGAGAAAGGACATGACGTTCGAATAAATAGAAGAGCTCGGTAACGCGTTACAAAGGTGGTTTTCATCATTGAACTCATAAGGAAATAAGATACAAACAATTTATCAATCTACCATGTAAGCAAAACTTTACTTCATGCTGGAACTAGATATTCCTCCATCAAAAAATTGGTATGAGTACTAGTTGTGAATTCTATCATGTTACATCTTTACTTTGAAAGTCAATCCATAAAGTGAGCACTAACTTTTCTATGAAGAGTACATGTCAATACCAGAATTATCAGGACGTGTTACAAAATAATTTTATGGTCGACTTCATTCCTATCCAACTTGATGACACCTTACAAGAAACAATGCAAGTAGACAACAAGTTACAATCAGGAAGGCGGTTACTACATACCAATGGCACATCGAATCAAGGAGGCGTTGTATTGGGGGTGGCATTAAGCTCACCACTAGGGGTGGCCCAAGTCATGCAATGCACATTCAAAACAACGAACAACGAAAGTGGAATACGAGGCACTTATTTCAAACCAAGATGTAACACACTTAAACCTTCATCACTTCTAAGTCATCATGAGCATGTTCAGAGCAAGCAACATAAACTTAAGGTAAAAGGTACTTTACCATTCCTTTTACATATGTCAATACATTCTTTACATACAACACATCGGCCTCTGTAGCCAACACTTACAACATCGGCCGTAGTCCCCAGTATACATCAAACAAAAACTAGCAAGGGACGCCTTGGGACGTTACAGGCGAATACATAGGCCCCGCCTTTCAATCAGGCTAATGCGCACACACGACCGGTCAAAGATGCTAAGGTGGAGTACACTTAAGGCGCTCTAGAGAAAGGGGAGCCCTTAAGGGCAAATGACATGTAACAATGTACGTGCATATTACATTTGTCATTTGTGTCATCACACTACATATACAAAAAACTCCTTTAGTACGTTCTTACACATGCGCGCTACAACATTTACAACATCGACTTCTGTAGCCAACATTTTCAACATCGGCCTCTGTAGCCAACACTTACAACATCGGCCTCTGTCGTCGGTGCTTACAACATCGGCCTCTGTAGCAAATACTTACAACATTGGCCTCTATCTCCAGTGCTTACAATATCGGCCTATGTCGCCAGTACTTACAACATCGGCCTATGTCGCCAACACTAAACCCCGGGTACATGTTATGACCAACACGTCATCTTGATTAGAAGCTTGTCCTACGAAAGCCTTCGTTCAAACGAAGCATACACAAAAGAGTACCAAAAACAAAGACAAGTGTTCAAAAGATGCCCCATGGGCACATCCAAAAGTGTATCACAAGACGTTTAAGAGCCTAACATCAAGCTTCACAAACCAACAAGGGCAACATGAGATGACTATCGGTTTGACGACTTCAGGCAATGGTTGCCAACACAAGTTCAAACCCGCACCAAAATATACGTCAGGATTTTTTGAGCAGGTTTTGGGGGTATTGTTGGGCCCTAAAATATCGGGCTCAATTATGAGGTGGGATCACGAAGATATGAAGAGATCGCAAGCAATTAAAGACATTATTAACCCTCAATAAGACATTAAATTGCATGGAGGAAATCAAGGAGAGTTGTTGGAACGCATTAAATGTAGGGCGAAAATCACGGGCGCTTTAAATGCCTAACGCGTTGACGATTCAGCAGAAGTGGTAACTGGTCAAACTAGCCGTTGGAAGATATTAATAACAATGCGAGATTCTCGGGATCGATACTCATAAATGACCAGAATGTAAGCCTATTAAAGGGGAGGAAGAACATCAGCAAAGGGACATCCTCTCGGACTCACTCTCACACGCTCTCTCTCTCTCTTCAATAAAACAATCTACATACAATTGTATTTTTATTCTTCGATTATTCATCCATGATCTCAAAAGCTATTTTGCTTTTCATCTCCTCTCTGGAGTACCCATCAATTGTTCTTCTACATCTGAATGGAATCATAGTGAAGTTTACCCTCGTTATTCTATATTTTTGCCTATTTATTTCGATATCTATTGTTTTACCAATTAACGTGTCTACTACTTATTATTGGTATCCTATAATTGCAATTTTATTTCACTATTCTGGACTCATATCACTTTCCCTACTTGTTTACTAGTTCATTTGCTATTTCTCTTCGTGAATCCCTTATTATTTGCGAATTAACGTGTTTAAACTGATTTTTTGCTAAAGTTCCCTCATTATAGCAGATAAAGCGTTTCCGTAATTTACCCAAAACAATTATAGTATAAAGAAATATAAAAAGAGAGAGTTTTGCATTCCATTGGCAATATTATTACATTTTTTTTGACATAAACAAACTTGATTTTCTTGCATTCCATTTGAAAAATCTACATAAACTCATTTGAAATTGTAACTTATGTTTAAAGTTTTTTTATTTGATTCTTTAATAATGATCATAATATAAGTAAAAGGATATAGTAAACACAAACTTTTAATTTCCACCAAAGAAAAAATACTAGTCGGGATTTATTTCGTCGGGTTTGATAAGCTAGCTAGCTTTCCAAGCCCGCATATACACATGTAATTAAATTATTACAAACTTTCTTCACATGAGCTTCGAGAAAATATGATAGATGTTCTATATTTAAGACTGATCAAACATCGGATGCTATGCTACATTATATATCTTTTCAACCTTGCATACATTCATGGATTCACGTTTGGTGGAACGAAAATGCCAAGTCCAGAGTCGAAAGTTGCACGAGGCTTTGTAACTACACTCCTTGTGCAAAACTAAGTTGCACTTGGCTCCCGGTGCAAGTATAAGCAATGCCAATTGACCTCCTTTTCACAAGTCGTACACTTGACTTCCTTTTCCTCCCCAACTCCTAATTCCTCCTCGTAATTCGCAAGTTCGTGACCTTCAATGCGACACAATTGATTCCCCTTAGGAGTACAAGAATGACGGGGATGGCCGGATGGGATTTTTGCTATTCATGGTACACAACAACACCAGGACGTTCATCGTGTCTGATCATGTGTTCAATTGCGTCCATGAAAGGAGGGGGCTTGCGTTTTAGTTGGTTACATTCACTATAAACTGGCTTTTTAACCATTTGATTCGCAAGCTTAGTCACGCCGGTAGGTTTCATAGCTTCCGTCAAGTTAGGAGTGAACGAAGGAAAGGAGCTTTCAAGGAAACCTTCCTTTGATTGTTGTGCATTTACGCTTTGTTTAAGCAGCTTTTAATGCGCTTTGTAATCCACTTCTGTAAAGAAAAAGGAGAACAGAGAGGCTAAGGCTAACTAACCGGAAACTATGCCGGAAAGGTGAACAAGAAGAGTGTTCACTAGTAGCTAGTATGACAGAAAAGAAGTCGTTCCTTCATTATATTGTTGCCTACTCACGGTACTTGTTGTAGTAAGCTAATCATCCTCGAGCGGATCCAATATGAGCTTTGAGATCGTCGTATCGGTGTACATGGAACCTTCCAAGTCGTATTCATGCTGGATTATTGCGTCCTTGATCTCCACCAACTCTTGGCCTTAAACCAATGTAGGGATGGTCCTCGTTCCTCGATCTGCCTTTGATGATCTCGAAAAGCGTCTTCCATAAGTCGAGGTTTGTTGGCTTTAGGGATGCTCAACGGGTCGGGTCGCCCGCGA
Source organism: Fallopia convolvulus (assembly GCA_964016875.1). Lineage (NCBI taxonomy): Eukaryota > Viridiplantae > Streptophyta > Magnoliopsida > Caryophyllales > Polygonaceae > Fallopia > Fallopia convolvulus. The sequence goes on along the minus strand of OZ024718.1, from coordinate 6,206,887 downwards.
CCCGCACTGACCCGACCCGCAACCCGTGCGGGTCGTGTCGCGGGTCGATTTTTTCAAATATTCAGGTTGAGGGTCAGGTCGGGCAAAACCCGCCGGGTTGCGGGTCGACCTGCACGACCCGCACACTTTTTATAAATTTTTTTACCTTACTAAATTACAGGTATGGGAGTCGACTGGATTTCTTTCAATATTTCATTTTACCATTTTTATGAGTTTTGATTTCTGCCTTTCTAACCATGACTCCATATAAACTCCACTCCCGCCTGTGAAACCCTAGATCTACACCCACCGCCGCTCGGCCCTCTCACGTCTGCCTGACGCTCGTACGCCTCCGCCGTCTCGCGCTCTAGCCTCTAGCTCTCTAGATCTCCCGTCTTCGTGCTCGCTCACTCGATCCAAGCCTCTCTGCGTAGTGCGCTCGCTCCAATTCTCTGTGCTCGCTCGGCCTCACCCGCCAGCGTAGGGCGGCGCTCCTCCTCTTCCTCCGCTCCTTCCCCGACTCCGACCTCCATCGATCCACACCTCCGTATTGATATCATATAATATCTTCTATTATGAGACAATATTTTATATTTTAGGTTTATCATATCTTTGCATAATATTCTAGGATGATCACAATATTCTAGGATATTATCTAATTATATTCTTGCCTTATCATTCTATGTACTTCATGTATAAATACTCTCCTTTCTCATTAATAAAAGTTATGCAATTTCATCATCCTCTATCTATCTCCATTATGGTATCGGAGCGTTTTGCCTAGGGCTGTAATCGAACCGAACCGAGCCGAGCCGAGCTTTGAGTTGTTCAAGCTTGACTCGGTTAAAAATAGACGAGTTCGAGCTCGAACGCGAGCTTGGTTCGAGCTAAAATAATTGTTTGAGTTTCATTCATTTAAATGTTCACCGAGCTCGAGTTTGCTCGCGAACCTCTCATTTAGTTTCTTCGATAGACAAATTCGTGAACAACTCGTTTACTTGATCAATTATACAAGCAAATGAAACTAAAAGTTAAATTATGTGGTTTGAGAAACACTACCAAAACTATGTAACTTAACATAAATATTATATTGTATATAATATATATAGTATAGTTTATTCATGAACATGTAATCTAGTTTTTTATGAGTGTATAATCGAGCTTGCTCATGAGAATAAAATCGAGTTTGCTCATGAGCAAACGAGCCGAGTTATCTTGTGCTCAAGCTCAGTTCATTTATCTTTCGAGCTTTAAAATAGTGCTCAAGCTCGGTTCGTTTACAAACTGAGCTGAACACGAACAAGATTTAACCGAACCGAACGCCGAATTTCTCACGAACGGCTCGGTTCATGGCTGCCGATGTCTATAATCGACCACCAACAATCACCACAAAATAACTTCCGCTGCTTAAAAAAAATCTCAGCCTCATGGTGTCTCCGACAAAACCGGGATCGCCTTCGGGCGTCTCATACAAAACCGGGATTGCATTCGTGCATCTCATACAAAATCGAGATCGCCTTCGGGTGTCTCATACAAAACCGGGATCGCATCCGTGCGTCTCATACAAAATCAGGATCGCCTTCGGGCATCTCATACAAAATCAGGATCGCCTTCGGGCTTCTCATACAAAATCAGGATCGCCTTCGGATGACTCATACAAAACCAAGATCAACCGTTACTTCGTCCTCAGTTCATGTCTCTACTACACAAGCTTGGCCTTGTTGCTCGACCGTCCAGCTTGCGGGGGGATATTGATATCATATAATATCTTCTATTATGAGATAATATTTTGTATTTTAGGTTTATCATATCTTTGCATAATATTCTAGGATGATCACAATATTCTAGGATATTATCTAATGATATTCTTGCCTTATCATTCTATGTACTTCATGTATAAATACTCTCTTTTCTCATTAATAAAAGTTATGCAATTTCATCATCCTCTATCTATCTCCATTACTCCGACCTCCGCACCGCAACCCCGACCTCGCTCGGGTTACAGTGTTAGTATTTGGGTATTTGCCAGATTGTGTTTAGTAATTAGTACTTCAGTTGTTTACAGGATTAGTTTTACATTTTTGGTTTGTTAATCAGAAATGTGAATCTGAAATGAAATATTGAAACAATGAAATCAGTCGACCTCCTCGGCATTGTGAAATCAGAAATTTGTATTTGAAATAATGTTGTTGCAGTGGCTAATTTAGGCTATTTAGTAATTTGTATTTGGCTAATTTGTAAATCCGGTTGTTGTTCTAATTTGTAAATCTTGTATTTGGCTAATTTGTAAATCCTATTGCTTACAATGTTATAGACTTACAATGACTATTCGTGGGTCGGATCGGGAGTCAAAAGTAAATTTTTATGCGGGTCGCGGGTCGACCCGACCCGACCCGTGAACATCCCTAGTTGGCTAGCACTCGACTATAACAAGGTGTACGTTTGTGCATACCGAGAGTGAGGCTGCGAGAGGATGAGCGACTCGAGCTAAGAATAAGAAGAGAGAGAGAGAGAGGAGTCGATGACAACGTAGAGAGAGGGGTACGTTTGTTTTCCATATATCCTCCTTTTTAAAAAAGGATTAATTAAGGACAAATTGTAGAAATCATCTTGCGTACGTAAGATGTGATGAATCGATTGAAAGGTATGAATTTGCAAGCTGTTCCATTCTTTGCCGACTAACGCGTACTTATTACTTTGTTATCTTACTTCCACATGTGTTTTTTGGACAATGCTAGGAAGATGGGACGAGGGGATAAGTATTGAAAAGTGGTTAACTTAATTGTAATATAGGATTACGTACGTAGGAATGGGAATGCAAGTTGTTCCATTATTTGCTTACTAGCAATTATTTTTATCGGACGAACAATCAATTAAGTCTTGTACTTGTTATTTTAGTACAATGCAAGGAGGCTGCGAGGAAGGACGCAAACTCGATCGGTCTCTTTTGAAATGGTCTCATTTAAAATTTATGAAGTATAGCATGTAACTTACGGGCTGCTTAGTTAGAAATTACTTTCTTAATTGCTTTTTTTAAGATAAAAAGGTGTTCTCTAACTACAAGTGAAGCAAGATGATTTCTGCAACGGTGGCTTTTTTTGGTCAAGAGCACTTTTTTATAAAACTCAAAACGGAATTTTCATGGTATTATTTTGAAATTTTAACAGCTTAACTAAATGTCGTAAGATAGAACGATGGCTTTTCTTACACTTGCACTTGTGGCTTTTTTTTTCTTTCACTTTTCTTTAACAAAATCTGTGTTGTAACGAGAGATCAAACGAGAACAATAAACAGAATCGACACAGAAATTTACGTGATTCGGTAACAGTGTGTTATCTACGTCCACATGCAGAGAAAAAGAATATTATTATGGAAGTTGATTTCAGAGTGCGGATTATTAGGTATTTCGAAAGCTTATATAGAGACTCAAGAAACTCTATTATAACTTATGGGCCGTAGGCACAAATAGATCGAGAGAGGCCTAAAAATAGTTAATATTGTATACCGTTTCGGCGGGTGGGCACTGGCCCCCAGCCACCCGCCAGGGGGCATCGCCACCACCGCCGAGGGGCACTGCCCCTCGGACTCGCTTTCGGGGGGCTCCACCCTCGAACTTCTTGCGGGTTTCGGTCAACGATAAATTTAAGGCATATTAACAAATCTCCATCTTGACTTGAATCCTCTCATAATTAGATGCACCATGACAAATTGACAATGCCAGAAGTTCCTCTGCCTCAGACTTGTCCCCAAAGGAAGACCCAGATTTGTCCCCAAAGAAGTTCCTCTACCTCAAGGCATATTAACAACATGTTATTTAAAATTATTTAGTTTTGTGTGCAAGCTTAGGTCTTGTTTGGTTAAAAGTTAGAAGTATACTTCTTAGAAGTTATTTTTTGATGATTAAATTCCTATGATTTAAATTTCTATGGATTTGAGAAAATGTTGAATGGTAAACTTTAGAATTTAAAATAAAAAAAAGTTAAGATTTTACTTGAAAAGTAAAGGAATTAAAACTTACAAAGGGGACTATGTAACTCTACTTTCTACAAAATGTAGAAAGTTAAAATTCTCAAGAAAATTTAAATTCATGTGATTTTCTGTTATAACTTTTCAAACAAACACATATTTAGTCTTATTTTTTTGTGATTTTCTAATTCATGTGATTTGAAGTGTTAACCACCACTTCCTTGAAAGTGTTACTTCATTTTTAACTGTTTTTCCCGCGTTGCACATAATAATTTCAGACAACTTGCTTGTCTGCCTAAACCCATTGGTCGACAATGTAATCACACCTTTTAATCAAATTCATCCCATCTTGCGCGTGATGACTTCTACAATTTGCCCTTAATTAATCCTATTTAAGAAAGAAGGACAAAAGAGAAAAACAAGATCCGTGACCAGCTAATTCCTATATATATTAATGTACATATTGTACGACTTTTAATTATTTGACTGTTATAATATTGGTGCTCCTTCATTGAAAGGAAAAAAAATCATGGAATTGAACTTCCCTATATAATTCAACCAATTCATGGAACTTCTCTTCATCTTAAATTACACTCATCTCCTCATATCCATATATTAGAGTTTACTCTCCCTCACAAATCGACAAAAAATGGCGGATCAAATCAAGGAGAGATCAATAATAGCTATGAAGGGAGCTCCTTTCACAAGAAAGACACAGTATGCGAACCTCATTGCGAGCGCTTTGAGTTGCCCTATGTTTTCTGTGGAGAACTTCCTCGACTTCCTCGGCCCAGATCAACGTCAAATCTTTCTTTCAGGAGACTTGGAGCTGAAGGCTGATGAATCGCCAGAAGAAGTTGGTCTAATGATCATCAACCAGATGGCAGCATCACATCTCTTAAACCAAGTTGTCGACAACGTTGTCATCGACTCCCTTCTCTCTTCTGAATCTCAGCTCGAATCCCTCGTCCGTTTGGTCTCGTTGTGCCCAAACACTCGCCTTGTTGTAGTCGAGTGTAAGCCCAAGGACCTCGATTTGTGGAAGAAGTATTTCGAGAGTCGTCAAAGGCGGATCGAGGAACGATCGCCAAGATCCCCAGCTTGGTACAAGGCCAAGAGTTGGGAGGAGATCAAGGAAGCAATCATCAAAGACGAATACGACTTGGACGGATCCATGTACAACGGTTCGGTGTATGTCTCAAAGCTCGTATTGGATCCGCTCGAGGATTACCTTCGTATTTATGGGGTGAAAAGATACGATGACAACGAACCAAAGCCCAAGCCCCCTCCTTTCATGGATGCAATTGAGCACATGATCAGACGCGGCGAAGGTCCTGGTGTTGTGGTGTATCAGGAATGGCGAAAATCCCATCCCCGACGTCATTCTTTAACTACTAAGAAGATGGAGATGGAGAATCCATTGTGTAGCGTACAAGGTCACGAGTTTATGAATTACGAGGAGGAACTAGAACTACTAGGAGTTGAGGAGGATATAAAGGAGGAAGTCAAGTGTCCGGTTTGTGAAAAGGAAGTCAAGAGCGTCGCTTACTCCTGCATCAATTGCAGATTAGTTGCGCATAAGGAGTGTTTTGAACGCATTGCAATGGAGGACTATGATTTTGACTCGTAAACAAAGCAAGAACTAGAATTTGAAGCTGATCGAATAAAGCGTATGCAGTGTTTCTTGAAAGTGTTGCTTCATAGGATTTATGTAAACCGGGTTGTGTTCACCGGTCTAGCTAAATAATTTAAGTGTGCCTTGTTTATTGTTTTAACTACCGGTTTGGTGAACTTTCGAATTTCCGTTAGCTTGAAACAGTTTATGTACTCGTTGAGCAATCTATCCAATTACAAATCTAAAATTTCCAATCTAGGTTTCTCTTTTCGATCTCCTTCACAATCACTCGTGATTGTGCAGCACATTGTCCTTCTACAATCTTCAAACCCAGAAATGAAGAACACTTCTTTGAATCTTCTTGAACCCAAAAAAACCCTGGTCCGAAAAATTGATAAAACTAGCAAATTAATCACGAAACTCAGCCAATCACCCATATTTACGAGTGGTGACGAGAAAGAACGAGAGAGATCGAGTGGTGAAGAGAAAGAATTTCGAGCCAATCACCTCCGCACACTTGATGAGCTTCAAGCTTCAATCTTCAATCGACTTCTTCAATACACAGGCTTCAAACAAAATTCAATTGATCCCTCCAATTTAATTCGGGTGGTTTCCTCGGGGCTGATGGTATTTAGCTAGCGGAGTGCCTTATTTGGGTGATTTACGGTAAATATGCTTAAATTGGATGGTTTACAGTAAATATAGTTTGTATGTCCGTATTTTGCCCATCTTAATCTCACTTAGAGGAAAGAGGCTATTTTTCTTACCAGAATCAAAGTAGGTGTATGTGAATTTGATCTCAAACATGATTCTTATCTATATATAGACATGTTGCATTTCCCTGCATTTTTTTTCCGTCGTGAATGCTCAATCTATTATTGTCTCATACTCTCATTGCTAACTGCAATGACTTCTTTAGCTAAACGACCAGAATGAAGGAAGAAAATATAAATATATAAACTCACAATGATACACATATCACATTTTGAATTATTTTAAACCACACTAATTGAAATAATAGCATTGTATTCAACTATTTGAACCAAAAATGAAAGAACATGACAAATAGTCCATAAATTTTTATATCAGAAACTGTAAATGAAAACAAACACAAACTGACACTCCACACCAAATTAAAGCATTACAGAGAGAGTATTAGCATATACCTTTTATTGTCAAGGAAGCTTTCCTATGGCCTCTGATACTCACATTGCGCTCTCCGATCTCTCCCTGTCGTCGGATTGTGCTGTGGCATGGTCCTCTCCTGCCTCTCCCGCAGCCTCTCCTCCCAACTTCTTCCTACACCCTCTTGATCACAAGGAAAGAATGGCAGCTTTTCACAATCATACTTCTCCAAATATCTCATATTTGGAAACATGGTCCTCAATTCAATCCATAAGATCCTAATGTTAGGCAAATACTTCAAACGCAACGTTGTGATGCTCTTCCACTGTTTGTTCTCTGTAAATCCTGGTAATATTTCAAGGCTTCCTCCCTTGATGTAGAGCTTCTCAAGATTCTTCAATTGATCAGGATGTAGCCAAGTTGGTGCTTCTTTGCAGGGTAAACACCATAGCTCCAGCTTCTTTATCTGGTCTAGATATTCATGTGATTCCTCTTCAACCTTTGAGCTCGGCATGCAACAACACACTCCTTTTGGTGCATTTTGTGCTCGTACTTCTAATCCCCTTGTAGACACATTTTCAGTAACAGCTGGTCTAATGGAGGGGAAACACCATCCGCATTTCTTGGATGACTTTGCTGAAGCTTTATTATCTCCGCCAATCTCCTTGAAACTTTTTTCCCAAGAAATCTTCAACTTTCTAAGTTCTCTCATTTCCTTAAATACTTGAACCTCTTCTTCAGTAGGGAAAATATCTATATTCACAACAAGGCTTAATTCTCTCAATTTCGTAAGCTTCACCAAATCTTTAAGTGTGCATACCTCTTTGTTCTTGCAGCGGAACACGTCATGGATCAAGCATCCTTTAGTCTTCCTCCACCAAACACACGACTTCCGGACTTCTTGGTCACTAGCCTGACCATAGATCACGAATCCCTTGAGCACCTCCAGCTTTGAGAGCAAGCTAATCCCTATTGGCAACTTGGTAAGGAGGTGACAATTGGTTATATCCAAATGGGTTAGATTTTTCAAGGACCCAATTTCAGAAGGGAGCTCCTCCAGGTTATGGCACTCTTTAAGATCCAGTATTATGAGATTGGTGAGCGCACAAACTGAATCCGTAAGCTTCATGATTGTTGACAAGCCCTGTAGGCTGAAAAGCCTGAGCTGCTTCATGATCTTCAAATCCTCAAGAAACTTCTGGTCCTCGACCTCAATGTGCTCAACAGGATCAGAGCGCCAACTCCCAAGATGAAGAACATGTAAGTTTTTCATCTTGGAGAACCATTCGGGTTTGATATCAATGATGGATTCATCGACATTGAACAATGTTTGGACCTCTCCAAACCTTTTGAGCTTGTTACGATCTTCTGTGTATTTCTCCCACTGCTGGCAAGACGACAGCTTATCCTTGGATTTCACCAAGCAAGCCCTCTGGGAGAGACGGAAACTCGGGGTAAGCTGTCCATCCGTATCACTGAAATCAAAGAAACCGGCCTTTTTCGCAAGGGCGGTCACGAAAGAGTGCACAAAAGGGTGCATCTGGAAACTTCCAGATTCCTGAGCTTTCTTTATCACAGGCTCAATGAATCCCTTCTTTACCAGAATCTTCAAAATTTCTTCACCAATTTCCTCAATTGTCTTCTCCTTGCTCTCCTGGTTCGGATCTGATTGTGGGTTTGGAATTGGGTCTGGATTTGGATTTCCTGAGCTCGGGGTTACTTCCAGATTTTGATCTGGATTTGGATTCTCAAATGGGGATAAATTATAGTCAGGGTTTGAAGCATCATGTGGATTGCCCTCTGATTGTGGATTTTGATTCACAATTGGGGATGAATTATGGTTAGGGTTTGAAGCATCCTGCGGATTACTTTCCTTCCTGTACAGATCAATGAGACCCTCCGCAACCCACCAGTGGATCAAAATCCTCTTCTTGATGAGCAAGCTCTTCTGAATCAACACGCCATCCTTCCTATTTTTGTCAACATCGCACTTAAAAACCGAAAAACACAGCAAGCAGTTCTTGACGGTGTCCGACAGTTCGCCGTAGGAGTTGAGAAGACCGTCCAACCCCCACTGCTTGCACCGGAGGCCGACCAGCTCCTTGACGATCTCGGTGGCGGCGTTGTCCTTCTCCTTGCTGCTGATGAACGGAGACACTTCCTTCTTCGCGTCAGACTCCGGCTCCCCCGAGTCGTCATGGCGCTGGGGCGGCACCCACAGCTTCAGTTTGGCCACGATCTGGAGGAGCTTCTTCAGGTTGACGGGTACCTTAGTGAAATCCTCGACCTTGCGCCGCTCCGGGTTCGCCGCTTCCATGAGGTAATGCAGGAGAACGTCGGCCCTTTTCCCATTGACGGAGCTCTCCAGGGGGCTGGTGTTTCTCTTGATGTATTCGACATCCGTTACCAGCATTTCAATCGCCCTCTTGTCTCCGTTGCTGCCGCTATCGGTGGTGTTGGTGTTGGTGGTGGTGATTTCATTGGTCTTGTTAGCAACATTGGCAGTGTTGGAGTTGGAGTTGCTGGGGGTGATTTCATCCGGCTTGTTAGCAACATTGGCAGTGTTGGAGTTGCTGGGAGTGGTTGCATTGGGTTCGTTAGTGACATGATCGGCAAAGTTGGAAACGACGCTCGAGTCGGTATCTTTGCCGAGTAGCAAGGCATTTTGGATATTTTTAACGAGAGTAAGGAGGTTGTTGTACTCCTTGTCCAGACGGTCGAAACCAGAGGGGAGCGCATCGGGTGTTGCATTGTCATCTTTGTAGGGAGTCCATATCTCCGGACCCTTGGTCTTCACGGTGCTGTCTTTGTATAAAGACGACATCGCCAGAGACCAAATTATGATGAGCAACTGGGAACAGAACACTGAAACACTAGTTGTTCTAGTTCTGACAAAGTAATTGGTGATTAAAACAATGTACAATACTGTATATGATTGAAAGAAGTGTCCGAGAAGAAAGTTTAAAGTAAAAGTGATGAGATAAACTACTGGGGAAGCAAAGTGAAAGTGATGAGTTTGCCACTTTGCCGTATACTATTCTTTCCTTGAGGTAAGGCGGGGAAAAGATTCAAAACAAATTAAAGAGGAAATCGACGTACGGAATGCAGCTGTAGTGCATTACTTTATTCTTTTCTTGAAATTATTACTAGAGGCATAAATATTCAAACTAGAGATAAGGAGATACAGAACATAGCTTTGGAGATTAACTGAGCTACCTAGATCTTGGTCTTTAGCTAAAGATTCCAAGTAACAGAATCACATCTCTCACCCTATACTCTCTCAGTTCTCACTACCAACTTGCCTCATATACACAAATGAAGCTTAATTCACTTCGGAACCACCAATGAAGCTCCCACCTGACCTAACCCGCTCCATATTCAAACTAACTACCCTATGGAAAGAACTCGACGTCCAAACGTTAGTCCTAACGAGCTTCGCCTTCCAACTAATCCTCATCCTCGTTGGCCCATTCCGTAAACAAACCTCAAACGCCGTCATTATCATCTCCATCTGGCTTTCCTACCTACTCGCCGACTGGGTCGCAGCCCAAGCCATTGGCTACATCACAAAAAGCCTAGACACAAATTGTGTCTCCAAGACAGCGTCACACAACACGGCCCAAGCCGACCTCTTCACCTTCTGGGCCCAGTTCCTCCTCCTCCACCTAGGAGGGCCCGACACCATCACCGCATTGGCACTCGAAGACAACGAGCTCTGGCTTCGAACCGCCCTGCATTTGGGGGTCCAGGCCTACTTCACCTTCGGCATCCTTCTCGAGTCCGTCCAGCGCCAGAGCAGCCTGTGGGGCCCCACCGTCTTGATGTTACTCGCCGGGGTGATAAAGTATCTTGAGCGAATCTTGTCTCTTTTCCACGGACGTCTAGCTAAGTATTCCGAAGAGGAGTCCGATTATTATGCAAAGCAACTAAAAGAATATGATCGGAGTTGGGACAATGCGGTTCGATCCTTGATTCAAGGTTCGAGTGGCGAGAGAGACCGAATAGAGCTGACTGAAATTCACATGGTGAGACATGCTTTTTACTTTTTTCAGTATTACAAGAGGGTGTATGCTGATCAAGAGTTTACATTCAATGAGCGAGAGCAAAGCAGGCTTTACTTGTACAAGAGAACGCCTCAGGAGGCATTTAGAGTGCTCGAGATTCAGCTCAATTTCACCTATGAAGCTTTCTACACTAAAATGGTGGTCATTCAAAAGACGATATGGAAGGTGCTAAGGTACATTGTGATTTTGATTGAAGTGGCTTGTCTCGTAATTTGGTTGTTCTTTACCAAAAAGCATAGTTTCCGAGATTATGATATCCGGATAACGTATACTCTGCTCATTGGTGCACTTGTTGTAGAATTGTTTGCTTTCATTAGGATCCTGTTGTCAAATTGGTCCATTGCTGAAGTTAAGAAAGACTCAAGATTTATGATTTTACTTTACAATAGACTCCTCTCTGCTCGGAAACGAACTTGGGGGAGATATTGGAGAAAGTATGATGCTCCGACTTGGCCCTGGTTCAGGAGAGTATTTTTTCGATGGTGGTCAGAGTCTGTTTCACAATTGAACTTGATGAGCATGTACATGGACGATCGGAACAAGACTGTGCAGAAGGTGGTTGAGTTTATAGGAGTGAAGGAGATGCTAGACCGCCACTTATATGTGACCGAGAAGTGGTTCTCGAATCATATAAGGGACTTCATCTTCGAAGACCTTAAGAAAAAGTCGAAGACAAGAGGCGGGATTGATAAAATATGCAATGTCAAAGGCGGATGGACATGCTTGCGTGTAATTTCCATCTTTGAACCAACTGTCGTTGTTCCGAATGTTCATATGCTCTTGGATATTCGTCGAGAGTACGAGATAATCTTGCTTCGTTGGCACATCATCACGGAGCTCTGCTACCGGGACGAGATCAAGATTGCTGGTGATGAGGATGGAGAGAAAAATATTTTGAAACGTGTCATAAACATGGTCAAAGGAAGCAAAAGCAATAGTAAAGAGAAGAATGTGGAGGAAGGCCGAGAAAAGAAGACGAGTGTGGAGGAATATCGGGAGATTTGCAAAACCCTTTCGGATTACATGATATATCTTCTGGTCCACCAGCAAGAAATGATGCCAATTGTTGCAGGTACACAATTTTATCAACCAAAATGTAAGAGTTAGTTGATCATTAGTATATTATTGGAACTCTCTTGACAGGAAAAACTAAGCAGAGACTCCAACATACCAGCAAAAAGTTAGAGAAGGCATATCAACTAGCAGGTGAATCAACTGAGATGGGATCAGCTAAAGGGTAAGTTTAAATACTTGAACAATTGCTTAGAAGAATTATGCAAAAAATATTCGTTATAGATAAAGAATGTTCAGTAACCTTATATACTAGACTTGTATTAATTAGCTCAACGTTTAGAGTTGAGACTTTGTATATCCATACTTATAAGAACATTTTATTTGTTTGATGATGATGATTTTACTCAGGAAGGAAGCGCGACGTCAGATGGCTTGCAAACTCATACGTGAACAACTTACCAGAGAAGAAGATGATGTTATTTATTCACCTGTGTTTCCATTCCCGATAGAGCCAGTCATGAACGATTTAAAAGACATGGAGGAGAAGCAGGTTGGCAAGTGGAAGTTTATGGCAAAGGTTTGGTTGGAGCTCGTGTACTACGCGGCCATTCGATGCAAACCGAGTGTACACGCAGCGAAGCTGAAGCAAGGTGGGGAGCTACTGTCTTTTGTATGGTTGTTGCTGGTTCAATTGGGGTTTGGATTGTATGAAACTAGACATTCACAGCTTCAATTGAATCAGAGTGAAACTGAACCTGAGAAAGCGTTATTGTACCGTTCTAGCGATTACCTCAAGGATTGGAGGAGGAATCCTGATGATAAGTCGATTTGAGGTAGAAAACTAGCTAGATTGCCTCAAATCTGATTCCCTGCTTATCCTCGTTGTATTAATTATACTTTATCCTAATAACTTCCAAGGTTGCTGTTGGTAATGTTGCCTAATGTTTACTTGGTTTTTTACTATGCTATCTGATTTTGACACTTCTTTGCTATACTTACTTTGTGGTGCAACTAGATTCCCTAGCTAGCTTAACTTCTTCTTCAATGGAAGTTACACACATGATTATCAGTTCCACTGGCTAGCTTCCTTCAATTCAGATGATCATAATTTCTAGATTCTGTCAGCTCAAGAAAAGAAGCAATGCAGTTGATCATCACCATTCCAGCAATTGGGCTGAAACTGAAATAAATTACAAATGACAATCCATTCCAAATAAAAATTTACAACCAGAGTGCATCACACAAGGAAATTGAATTGAAACCAAACACAAACAGGCACTGCAAATTAGTAAATTACCATTATGCAGCAATGGTTGGCATACTCTTATGAGTTACCATTAGTAAATTACCATTATGTCCATGATTCTCTACGCAATAGTTTTTTCCCCCTTGGCTTGCCAAACACCCTCATGATCGCAGGGAAACAAACCCATCTTCTTACAAGCATACTTCTCCAAGTATTTCATTTCTGGAAACATCTCTTTCAATTCTCCCCAACTGATCTCAAGGTTGCACAAATACTTCAAACGCAACATTTCAACCTCCCACTTGATAGTGTCACCAGTCACAGGTTTATTCAAGCTTTTAAGCTGCCCTCCCTTGATGTACAGCTTCTTCAGTTTCTTGAGTTGATTTGGAACAAGCCAATCTGGCGCAATTTCACAAGGAAAACACAACAGCTCCAACTTCTCCAGCTCCTTCATTTCCTTTTGGCTTGACTCGCCATTAATATTCTGTGCTGGTTGTTCAACTCGGCTTTGTGCATTTTTTGCCCCTTCTGCTTTCTTGCCAGACGAACTTCCTATTTTCTCACCAGAGGTACAACGTCCACATTTATGAGGTTTTTTTGGTGCCTTATCTGTTTTACCGTCTCCTTGATTTGAACCAGTAACCTTGTCTATTTTACCATCCCCTTGATTTGAACCAGTAACTTTATCTGCTTTACTGCCTCCTTGACTTGAACCAGTTTGGTCCCGGCTACCACTCTCGAAATCATACACCCATGAGATCTTCAGGCTGCAAAGTTTTCTCATTTCCCTGAAAACATTAACCTCATCTAGGTTGGGAAAATCATCTCTGTTCACAACAATGCTTAGCTCTCTCAAATTGCCTAGCTTCAGCAGATCCCTAAGGATACATATCTCTTTGTTATCGCGCCGAAACACATCATGTGCCACAAATCCCTTGGTCTTCTTCCACCAACCACTGTCTCTTTCACTAGTGTTGCCATCGATCACGAATCCGTTCAGCACTTCCAGCTTTGACAACAAGCTAATTCCAATGGGCAACTTAGTAAGGAGGTGACAATTAGTAATATCCAAATGGGTAAGATTTTTCAATGACCCAATTCCAGCAGGAAGCTCTTCCAAGTTATGGCACTCCCTAAGATCAAGTATAATAAGCTTACTCAGCTTACAAACCGAGGCAGGAAGCCTCATGATTGTTGACACACCCTGCAAGCTGAAAAGCTTGAGCTGCTTCATGCTCTTTAGATCCTCCATAAATTTCGGGTCATCAACCTCAATGTGGTCACCGGCTTCAGAGCGCCAGCTCCCGAGATGAAGCACGGATAAGTACTTCATCTTGGAGAACCATTCGGGTTTGATATCGATTATGGACTCATTGACATTGAACAATGTCTGGACAGTTGCAAACTTCTTGAGCTCGGCTCGGTCATCAATCTTTTGGTTCCACCGTCTGCAGGAGGAAAAGGCATCGCCCTGTGTTTTCAGCAGACAAGCCCTTTGGGAGAGGGTAAAGCGTGTGCTTAGGTTGCCATTGACTTTCCTGAAATCAAAGAAACCAGCCCTCTTTGCCAAGGCGGTGATGAAAGAATGCACAAAAGGGTGCATTTGGTAACTTCCTGATTCTCTACCCCTCCTAATCACTGGCTCTATGAATCCCTTCTCGCTCAAGACATTCAAAATCTTTTCCCCAATCTCCTCAATCGTCGGGGTGTTTTCCCCAATGTCCTCAATTGTCGGAATGGAATTAGGGTTTTCATTTACTGAATCTAGGTTTAAAAGTGGGGCTGGGATTTCCTGTGAATCTGAATCTGAATCTGAATCTGGACTAGGGTTTGATTGAGGAACCGAATTGCGATCAATGAATCCCTCTCCAACCCACCAGTAGATAAGGAACTTCTTCTTGATAACCAAATTCTTCTGAACAAAAACAATTTTCTCGTCTTTTTCTTCTTTTTGCCAACCTTGTCTACATCACAGAGGAAAACGGAAAAGCACAGTAAGCAGAGCTTATCCCTTACCTCTAGTTCTCCATAGGATTTCAGAAGACCATCCAACCCCCATTTCTCGCAATCGTAGCTGACCAATGTCTTAACGATTTCCCCGGCGGCCTTGTCCTTGTCCTTCTTGCTCACAATTGGGGATTCCTTCTTCTTCTTGTTGGTGGTGGCGTTCTTCTCGTTTCCAGATTTCTCAGGGGGCTGAGGAGGGACCCAGTTCTTGAGCTTGGCGACGATCTGGAGGAGATGGTTCAGGTTATCGGAGTGGTCGATGAAGTCTTCCGCCGATTGACGATCTGCAGCATCCATGAGATGTTGCAGGAGCTCATCGGCTCTGTCCTTGTATTGGGAGATCGCGAGTTTGCTGACATGATCTTTAATGTAGGTCACATTCTTCTGGATGTGCTTCACATCCTTCTTCAGCATCGTTTCCTTCTTTTCTTCATCATTGCTGGTAGTGCCGGTAGCAGCGGCGGCGGGGGCGTCAGGGATGCTTGTGGGGTTGGAGTTGTCCTTTGTAATTTCGTTGCTGTTGGAGGCGGCGGTGGGATCCGAATTGGAGGCGGCGGCGGCGGGATCTGAATTGGTGGTGGCGGTGGCAGCGGGGGTTTCACTGTTATTGGAGGGGGGTGAGAAGGCGTCTTGAATGTTCAAAACGAGAGCATTGAGCTTGGCAAAGTCTCAAAACCAGAGGGCTGCTGTAAGTTATCTTCCTCTTCCTCACTGTCATCGTCGTTGATGGGTTCAACGACTGGTAATGCCGGTTCGGAATTAGACATGGCTAATTTAGATGAGAAAGTAGAGGAGTAGACTAACGAAGGAGACGAGGATCAAAAGGATTTCAAAAGGAGACAGATTGTAAACACTTGCTGGATTTTCAATATACTTGGACTGGGGTACATTTGATGATTGGTTGATCCGAACGTGGAGAACTTAAAAGGCACGTCTATTTTGTCTTTTTTTCTTTTCTTTTCTTTTCACGAAATCACCCTTAAATTTGACTAATTTTCACAAAACAACATGTAAAAGCCAAAATTACATAACACCGCTCGTATTGCTAAAAACATTTCAACGAACCACTAACTTTGTTAATAGACGGTTAGCGTTTAACACTAACGCCTAATCTTATCTAAAAATTAAAGAAGTTTTCATTTGTATGAAAATCAGCATTTATGGACAAACATGAAAAGGTTTACAAATTTACAAGTGTAATATACGGATAAAAAAAAAAAAAAGGTATAAAGGTTTTCACTTTAACATTAACAACAAGTTAAGTGTTGAGGCCGTGATCTATTCGAATCCGCTTTCATTGTTTGAAAACGTTTCGTTTGTTTTGAATCTTTTTGAAACGTAAGAAGAACGCAAAGGACACAGAGATTTGTTAACGCAGTTCAGACAAAAATCCTACTCTGCGGTGCCTCTTGAGGGGAGACTCATCCAAATTGAATAGGCAATAAAGGTCGACACATACACACACATTTTACAAGCATGGCACAACTTCAGTGAGCTACAGTGGAATTGTCGGGCACAAGCTCGAGAGAGCGAAAAGCCGAGAAATTCTAAATTGGCACAGAAATGAGCAAGACTGAGCTTCTAGGGTTTCCTCTAATCTTATAATGGAACCCCAAAGTCATGACGACGTCGTCTCCTCTCAAGCGTCTCTCTTTAAGTCAAACGCGGTGTTTGGCTTAATGATGTTATCATCGAAGATCACGAGCGAAGTGGCCCAGAAACAGAATAGACACAACAAGTCATTTGGCAAGCTCAAGCTCAAGTCGTACAATAAAACTAGCCCAAATCAACCAATCAATTCAACACAAGAGCCATACGTGACCATGGCTATGTCAAGAGGCTCAAGGGTCAAGTTTAGGTTCGAATCAAGTGGTTCCATGGCATCTTAGGCATGAGTCAAGCACTTGTCCTAGCATCTCCCTAGACATATTGATGCGACTCTGCCCTAGCTCGGATCCAGCTCCTACGGACCCGAGACGTCCTAGACCTTGGAGACCCCCTTGGATTAGGACTTAGTCTATTTATGTAATATTTATATTATTATTTCTATTTCCATCATTTACATTCCGTTTTTACTATTTTTTGGGTGTGTGTTCTCTTATGCTTAAGAAGCCGGCCCATTAAGTTAGCATAAGGCCCATTAGGCCATTAGGGTTAGATTGCAACTTTCCATTTATAGTAGTTTCTATATCTAGTAATATGGGCTTGGATGTTGAGCCTAGTATGCTTACTAGCCCTAGTCCACTCCCAACTAGCTTCTAGGGTTTTGTGTGGCCTCCTCTATATAAAGGAGCCACACCCCCTTTTATTATTTACATCAAAATGAAGTCAATGTTATAGTAGAGTGAGATTCCTCCTAGCCTTGGCCCGACGTCACCCCTTTCTATCCCTTTTCCCTCGCCCTTAATTCTGCCTCGCCCAACCCTCGTTCCGACGAGCATTAGAGGCCCGCGAGTCCACTTTGTGGTCTCGTATTTATCCAAGTTACTATTGTCGGAGAAGATTCGGACGTTTCGAGCCTAGATCCGCCCCTTATGACCCTAGGGTCGCATCACATATACATGCATTACTTATAGGGTTATAGTATTTGTGCATGTGTTTCATATTACAACTTAGGATAATACAGACATTACGAATGTCTTCCTAATCCTTAGTTGGAATAGATCCTAAGTCGCTAGTAGTGAATTGATGTTATCATTGTCTCTTGTCCATCGTCAGCCCATGAGCTAAGAAGCTCTTATTGAGTCCCAAATATGCAGGAAATTCATGTAGAAATTAGGGTTGTGCAACAAGTTTGGACCGGACCGGGTATATACGGCCCGTTCCAGATCGGTGGACCATAATTTTAAAAAATTATGGACTGTGGACCAAATCGGATAGGACTATTATGAACCGGTCCCGGGTTTAGACCGATTTGGACCGGACTAATTATTATCAATCATGACTCGGTAACGATATTAATTTTTTTTTTTTTTCATCTCTTTATTAAATTATCAAACAAGTTGATTATAATTAGTTAGTCAAAGACCCACCAAAATACTTCAATCAGTATACACTTTCTTAATTGTATCATTGTGTAAATAATAACAACGGTTAATAGATCTCTACTCGCTCAATTAGCCAAAGAACTTGATTCGTTCATTAAAGAACTAAATTATGTCGCTAATTTTTTTTAAGATCAAAGCAATTCCCCTACAACAATTGCAAAACCAAGTCAAAGAAATTAATAAAGATTAGAATTACACTAACGTTTTAAAGGTGAAGAGCCTATAGAGAAGAGAGACTAAACTAGGCAAAGGTTTAACCAAGTAAAGGTCTTCTAGGGCCTTCCAAAGAGATCTAGCATCAATGAAACTTACCTCCCGATGAGTCACGTTATTAGTTAATCTCACCATAATCTCAGAATGTGCAACTTCATCCATCTTAATTTATTCTTCAACTTTGGTTCCTTCTAGAAAGTCGCCCTTTATTACTCTCCAACACTTTTTCTTGATAAGAACAACCTTCGATCATCTTACTTGACACATGGAAAAGTTAGATGTTCCATCAAACAACTTAATCCTGGTGGAGTTCGATGTCTCCTTAAAATACGGTTAGAGAAACAACAAAAATTTAGGAGTAAGAAAAGTAAAGTTTTTCTTCACACGCTGAGCATAGACACAGGATATGAAGTGCACAGACACTCTTTTGCAAGAGCTTAAGTGTACTATCTGACAACGAATTGCACCAGTATAATCGTTGCCCATCTTATTAGGATAGCCCTAAGACCTTGAGCCAAACTCAAGTAACCTGGTTAACAAAGTCAAGCAAAGAAGCTTAGAGGAAACACTAAGAAGATAAAGCTCACATATCCTTAACTTGAGAAGTCAAATCTCATATTAGGGTTTTTGACAAAGAACCCTTTTGCAAGGGAGTACTGTATGAATCGAGAAGGGGCTACATAGGACTAACCATTATCCAGTATCTCAGATTGACCTCAATTTCGAGGGCCAAACCCTAGAACCTAGTTTCTATAGCGTTTTTCAAAGACAAACAAACCCTTTAAAAGATTTTGAACAAGAGAAGAATCAAGAAGACAATGTCAAGTAAAAGCTGATCCAGAAAGAGGGAACTCACTTTTCAACCTCACACACTCATGGATTTGGCAAGAGACACTAAGTCAATCACTCAAATGATTGGAGAAAAGGTGAACAAGCTTAACCCTAACAATCCAAACTTCAAACGCAAGCAAAAGAACAAATCCAAAGCACCAAGCTTTGATACCAATTTTTGAGGCCTAGATCTACTCGAATATGCTTCTATTGTTCGAAAATGATTGGTTTGTTTTGAATCCATTTGAAAAGCATGAAGAACGCAAAGGACATAGAGATTTGTTAACGCAGTTCGGACAAAAGTCTTACTCTACGAAGCCTTAAGAGGGGAGACTTAACCAAATTCACTAGGAAACAAAAAGCCAACACACACACAATTTACAAGCAAGCACACACACATGTAGTCGAGCATTCAAGCTCTCAAAGGACTCAGACCACCAAGGCACCAATCTCCCTCATCTCTCTCTTTTTCTCTCTTCCCCTTTCTTTCTTCTACGGCCTTGACACAACTCCAGTGAGCTACGGCAGAATCACCGGGCAGAAGCTCGAGAGAAAGAAAACCTTAAAAATTCCAAAGCGACGTGAAAATAAACAAGACTGAGCTTCTGGGGTTTCTTCTAAGCTTATAAAAAAAAAACCTTAAAGCCAAGATGACATCGTCTCCTCTCAAGTGTCTTTTTTTAAGTCAATTGCAATCATTTGGCTTAATGATCATCGAAGATCAAGATATATATTTGGCTTACAACTTTGACTTTGAGGATAACTTCACATATGCAATAAGGTTTACAATTTTGCTTTAAAATATCTATTCAAGTAACTAGGACTTTAGATAGTATGTTGAAATTTTCACTTCTAACTCTAGTGAATAGTGTCCTTGAAAAAATCAAAAATAAAAGACTGGTAACTCTTAATAATTAATATGTTAATATCGTTCACTTCGACTGTGTACGCATATCACAA
Organism: Fallopia convolvulus; assembly: GCA_964016875.1. Classification (NCBI taxonomy): domain Eukaryota; kingdom Viridiplantae; phylum Streptophyta; class Magnoliopsida; order Caryophyllales; family Polygonaceae; genus Fallopia; species Fallopia convolvulus. The sequence continues at coordinate 6,186,817 of OZ024718.1, read as the reverse complement.
CCCAAAATTTCAGACTAGTACGTTATACTAAACTTTGATATTTAAACCGGTACATTGTACCACATTAATGTTGTGTTTGAATAATTTCTATGCCTTCATAAAATAATATACAGATATAATATGAAATGACCAACATAAAATACTATCCTTGGATCTATAATTACTCTAATCATCTAGTGGAATACAGCTTGTGCATGAGATTTTTAATAATACGAGTTGGTCCAACTATCCTTTCTCGGAAGATTAATCATGATTGGAGTATTTTGTCTTAAGAGGCATATATATGTTGTTTCAGACTATATGTATTTATCTTCAAAGATAATAAATAATAGGGTTTTTTCTAAAAACTTAGGACATAGGTTAAATTTTTTTTGTAAAAATAAAATATTATAATAAAAGTAATAGTTTTTTTAAATAATTAATGTTAAATAAATATAATTTAAGTATTTATTTATATTTTAAGTATTTTAGTCTATATTCTAACAAGTACTAAAATTGTAAATAATAACCGCATAATTAAATTTACTTCAATATAGAATCGTGTCTATGAAATTGAAAAATTGGTAAAATTAAAAAAATTCTTAATTTCTAGTAACTCATAACAACGGAGTACTAAAAATACAACTCCAGCCATGATTTCTCCTCCATTTCGTTCAGTTTCTTGCTCGCCTCAGTTTTATTTTATTTTTTAACATTGTTACCTAATTATTTTAATTTAGTTCAGACGGGATCCTAGATCGCGCTTGTTTTATTTTTTTTGTTTGCATCAGATCGAAGTTTGTGCCTTTCAAGGTGTACAGACATGGGGCAGATGGGCTTCTTCAATGGCAATTTATTGACTTTATATTAATAAAAACAAAAACAAAAAAAGTAGTTACCCTGTCGTTGTAAATGATCTAAACGATTGTTACTCCGTACTTTGTTATCAAGACAGCTTGATCGATTGAGGGACTTTATTTTGTTGAAGGTCAATCAATTGATTTCCTCTCTCGCATTCTATCATCACCATGAAAGCAAAGCAAATAGTGAACTGGATCCCTGGCTTCCTAGGCAATTTCCGAGTCCTTTGGAAGCAATGGGACATCCAGACCTTCGTACTAGCAAAGCTTCAGCTTCCAACTAATCCTCATCCTCGTGGGTGCATTCCGGAAACAGACCTCAAACGGGTTCGTCATCGCCTCCGTTTGGCTTTCTTACCTTCTGGCCGAATGGGTTGCCGTGCAAGCAGTGGGCCTCATCTCCCGAGGCCTGTCGGACACATGTCCGTCGACATCGTTGGCCTGGGCAGCCAGGGCGACCTGTACGCCTTCTAGGCCCAATTTCTGGCGCATCCTTCGTTATATTGTTATGTTGTTTCAAGTCGCGTGCCTTGTATGTAATGTGGTGCCTCTCCAAAAAGCATGCCTATTCAGACTCTGTGTCTAATATCAGAATCACTTACGTGCTGCTCATGGGTGCAATTGGCGTGGAAGTGTTTAGATTTCTGAGAATCCAGTTGTCAGATTGGAACGCGGACCACTTCAAGAAAGACGGCTCCCGAATCAGGAGCTAGCTTTACAATAGGTTGTTGTCAACTAGGAAGCGAACTTGGGGGAGATATTGGGACAAGGCCGATGCCCCGAATCCGATCTGGGTATTGTTAAGGAGGGCATTTTGCAAGCGGTGGTCAGAGTCCATCCCTCAGCTCAACCTAATCAATTACTTGTGCACGGACGAGAGGTCCAAGAGCAAGCAGAAGATGATTGAGTACTTGGGCCTTAAGGATTAGTTGGACGACTGCAAATATGTGTCGAACAGAATGTTTTCGAGTCATTTGGGGGACTTTATCTTTCAATACTTGATGGCCAGCTCATTACTGGATTCTGTCTACAGTATCTATTTCAAAAGTTATTTATGCAATGCCAAAGGAAACTGGGCAGTGCTCATGATGGGGATCCATCAAGTGTCTGAATCTATAGAAATTGTTTTTAGTCGGAGTCATGAATTTATAGATATCATGCTGCTTTGGCACATCATCACTGAGATCTGTTACCTGGATGAGATCAAGGTCTCGGATGTGGAGGAATACAGGGAGATCAGCAAAACTCTTTCCGAGTACATGATGTATCTTCTTGTCCGGAAGCCAGCTATGCTCAATGCTGATACAGGTCACAACAGTTTTTCTTATTGTACGTATGGCAATGTCCTACTTGAAAACCAAATATATTCAATTGTTGTCTTTGCAGGAAAGAATAATCGGAGATTAAGAGAGGTGTTCGATTACATAAAGAGTCATACTAAGGAAGAGATGATGGCTGAAAGGTAATTAAGACTGCGGGATGCTAATCATTGGTAAAAGATATATTTGTTCAATTAAACTTCAAATTCTGATTTATAGCTTACTGATAAAATAGAGCACTTTCTTAGCAGCAAGCTAGATGAACTAATGAATACAGCTTGTTTTGAAATGAAGTACCAGTAAGGAAGCGCAACATCAGAGGGCTTGTGAAATTGTGGAGAGGTTGATTGTCAATAATCCAGAGACACAACCCATTGTAAGAATTCTTGTCGGTACAGAGTTAAGAGAGGATCTGAATGCTTTGGAGGAGAAATGGGAGTTGATTGCACGTGTGTGGGTGGAGCTTCTATGCTATGCCGCGCTTCGTTGCAAGCCAGCTATCCACGCGGTAAGGCTGAAGCAGGGCGGGGAGCTTCTCTCTTTTGTTTGGCTGCTTATGCAGCAATTCGGTTTCGGATTATCAAATGCACGTGAATCTGAAGTTGCTTTCTTTGAGGACCACTTTAACATTTTTCCAGAATATAAAGGGTATGCTGTGCGTGCATACGGAAGATCTCCAGCACAACACAACACTTGACAACAAATGAATAAGCATGCTATTCAAGTTTGCTAATAGCTTGTTTTGCTAATCGACTTGTTAAGATTCTTTTAACAGCTAGATGACTCTCCGTCGATCCACCGGCCGGGCTGGTTCCTTAAACAAACAATAAGTGGTTATTTATTATATGGAAAATTGATGATCATCTCACCAAAATGTTGTTTTCACTAAAACTTTACGAAGTACAGTACATTTTACTTTTGGGGGTGAGTGTAATTGTTGATGATAGATGAACCTACTGTAATACTAATACGGGACTTTAATTTCTTGAAGGTTAATTATGCTCATGATGTGAAGGAGATTAAAGCTAGAGATTTAGTAAAACCAAGATTTGTAATAGGCGGGAGAAAGGAAACTGTATTCATCCAACATAACATAACATTACACGGTTGTCTCCTTAGTGCATTTAATACTTAGCAGACTAACCTTTAAAACACTATTACAAGTCTGCAACCCCGAATATAACATTTTTACATAAATGACCTCAAACTTCTCATAACTACTCAAAAAGATGTACATCAGAGCACTAAATCAGAAAAGACAAGCACTAAATCAGAAAAGACAAGGAATAATGAAGCGACAATTTTCAAATGATGGGGGTTGTCAATAATAGAATTGCTAGGCAGTAGGCACCCCACGAGTTTTCCTTAATTAAATCAAGATTAAAAAAAATCGATTAAAATGATACACGTTCAAATTTGAGGATAACAAACATTTCTAAAGTTCATACATTTGTGAACTATGACCCGAATTTTAACCCATTGAACTGTCCTAACCGCATTTGCAGCTTTGCACTTGTTATGATCCGTCAACATACGTTCTAAAGAACAATCCACATTTCTCCCTATATATACATACCAGAATCAAACTGGATGTTTGATAATACACTTAACACATCGAGGTTCACATCCAACCACAACCTACTTGACACCTATAAACTTAGAATTTCAAAACAATGCACATGATTACATGGAGATGAATATTATGATCAACTTACTTAAAACAACAGATTAGAAATGTCATCCATAGGTATCTCAAGCCCAATGGAGTCATAATCCTGCAACCCATCATCTTCCAACCAAGACGCAAAATCCCCGGTCCCACCAAGATCATTATTCACACCCAGTTGCTCAAGGGACTCGAATTCCGGCGGTGGCATTTTCGTAAAATCAATGGGCTCCTCCAGCTCTTCAGAAACATTCAGAGTGAAGTTGCTCGGCTCCGTCTTCAAAGGAATACCTGAATCTGTGGCCTTTCTGATATTAGGTTTGGCCTTGGGTTTTTCATCAACTCTGTTGCTTCCCAGAGAATTGCTCATAACGGTATTGTCTCTGACATGGCACCTCTCCCTCTCGCTTCTTTTGCCTTTAGCTCCGCCAAGTAGACTGCTTTCTGGCACAGGCCCCCTAGAGAAAGGGCCATTGCCAACATCATCAAGAAGCAGCTCCCTTTTCCTGCCCCTTTCTAACACAAGTTCGTCTTTGGAGAAACTGAACCCATATGAATGACTGTCAACTGGAGGCGAGCCCAACGAAACTTTGACGTCAATTCTGGCAGAGTCAAGACCTGATAACAGAAACCACGATATGATTTATATTTACAGTTTATCCGTCCTATGCCCTTAAGAATCGAAATTTAGAAAGTAAAAAAAAAATTCTTGTATCAATTTAGGATTTTTTTTATAGGGTTTAGTTTTTCTTAACTAGGGTAATAGTTTTGAAATATGGGTCCTGCCTTTAGGGCATATGATAGCAAGACCGTTACATTTAACTATCAGTGAAACATACCCGATCCTCCAACTTTGGGTAGATGTTTAGGAGCTTCACAGCCTGCATTATTCTGCATTTCAGCACCAGTACAATCAACAGGCTTTGTTTCACAGCTTGGAGGTGCAAAAAGGACTTTTTGCAAAGCAGGTTCACTAAAGCAACTCCGACCAGTAAGTTCGAATTTTCGGCACCTAGCTAGTGTGCGCTCAATGAAACCCATTGCAACTTGCCTTGACACTTTACGAGTCATAGTTCTGGATCCATTACTCTTTCGGCATGCCTGGGGGAAAAAGAAAAGAATTTAAAAAAACTATGTACCAGCTTTTTTATAATGCAAATCTAGGAGCCACTTGATTCCATTGACTAATGGACTAATAAGTACCATTCGTTTTCTATAAGCCATCTGAATTAGCTGATTCATAGCAAGCTGCTCCATGTGTCTGCAAGTCCAAAAGACGGTTATTGACCAATGCAAAATATTCAACTGTAAACAGATGATTAACTATGGTAATGCATACCTCTTCTCTCTTTCTCTATCATCTTGAAGAGCGTTATCAACTTTCACCAAGTTCGTCTTCTTTTTCCCAGCCTGTAAGGAGAGAGAAAGTGAACAAAGGCATGGATAATGGATCATTCGCGGCTCTTTAAAGAAGGAATAATAGTGAAACAAACCTCTTGCTTCAAACCCTTCTTAAGCTCCTTAAGATCTTGATCAAGTGCCTCTTCTTCACCATCAGCAAGATCAGGCTGTTTATAGAAAAACATGTAAACAAAAAATGCAGGGGAAAGGTTGACCAGATTCATGAATCAACTAGGAGAAGTCTTACTATTGTGTCTAGATATAATCCAATACTTTGCAGCTCCAACACTATCTTGTCATCAAGACACAGAAGTTGATACTGACAGTCAGAGAGAGACGGGACAGAAATATTTGCATCAACAAGCTGTGATCCTCCCATGTCATTCTGGTAAATTCCACTGACAAATTCTACATCTGAGTGTGACAAACCATCGTCCCCTTGCCACCTTCCACTGCTATATAAAGAATCTGACATGCTCAGGTTCCTAGATGTGTTGTTAGATGCAACACTCTTATTACAAGAAAACATGTCCCCGGCACCATGTCTTTGGATTTGAAAGTCAACTATGGATTCTGCTTCAGACTCCAATCTGTCCCTGTCCCTCATTTCAACATCATTATAATTACATGAACCACAGTGAGAATCATCGCTGGCACATTGAAAAGATGTACTAATTGCTTCACCGCCATTAGAAATCCCCTCATTTTCATCTTCCTCGATCAAAGCAGAAAGAACTCTCTGATACAAGGATGATGTTTTGTCCAACTTTTTTGACGCACCCAGTCCAGTAGATAGGGCATCATCTTTATGATTATGCATCAACACACCCTGTGAAATTTTTTTAAAAAAATGTTGTAGAAAAGTCAGAGATCCTAATTTGCTAAAATCAGGATTCTAGAATATTTTTTCTTGATTATTATTCCTCTCAAATATCTCCTTCCTTTTTTATTAGGGTATTTTATTCTCTATGAATCTTGTATGCTCCTATTTAAACTATGTATGTTACACGTTCAATTCATCAAAGAAATGAGAGATTTTATTCTTCTTTGCATTTCATTTTCCTCTCCTATAAATTCAAAAACATGTAAGCAGAATTATGAGCAGAAAAGCAACTATATCCAACTCAACATGATGTTAGTGTAATACCAGAACATCATAGTCAGCATCACAGATCTGAGAGAGACTTTGATCCAGCTTCTCAGCACAGTTCAACTAAGTGTGTCACAGAAACAAAAATACATGTTGGTCAGTTTGTCAAACAGCTGAAGCCAAAGTACATGTGTCTACTTTTGTTCAACATTTTACCTGCTCCTTTAAAAAGCTTGAATCCTGTGAACCAACAGAGCCTAAGATAGGCTCCATTTTCTTCCAAAAACGACCAGAATTAGCGATGCCTGCGAATAAACTAGGGAAGCATGAGCAGGCAATTATAGCAATGTGAATAGAGACGCAACAAATGCATGCCTATTGATTGGAGAAAAGGAAGAGAAAGAAAGAAAGGGGTTTACAGCTTGATTTACGCGCAGAGGCAGCAGCAGCGAGTAATTCTTCACGATCATCATCTGATTCAGCTGGAGGATGAAAAGGATTTAGATATTAAGGGAAAAAACATTACATCTAAGGAATATCCTTGGTGGGCCTAAATATGTCTACGACAGTATATGTACCGAAAGTGAAATGTAGCTCAGTTGCACCAGGACCATCCATCAAAATGATTAATAAAATATAGTGACATATATTCATTGCTAAGCATTTACAGTGACATGAATAGAATGCTTAATAACCATCACAATGGACAGATTCTAAATTCAAAAATAATTTTAGTTGCACCCTATCATGCAGCTGGCCCTAAATCAGAGATATACAAGTTCCAAAGCTGAAAAATGTTTAAGCGTCAAGAAATTATTATCTCACCAGCACGAGCAAATGCCTTGCGTTCAGATAGCTTTCTTGAAGGTGGCCGACCAGATTTGCTGGATCAAAATTTAGATGAAAAATTAGGGATAAGAACATAAAGAAAATGCAAAAAAAAAAACCTTAGTTTCTCGGAGAAAAAATTAGAGACCAAACCTCTTGGTCTTCTCATTGACCGGCTTCACATTTGGAAGTGACCTTGTTGTAGTTACATTTTCCAGTTTCTCCCCCATTTCCAGTCCACCAAGTTTGGGCGAAGGCAATCCCCTCCCTGCCTTTCCAGGCCTCCAAGAACCATCTCCAGTATCTTCATTTCCGAGTGCTCTATTCTTTTTGGTAGGAAACACAGTCCCACGGATTTTAACATTTGAACTTACAATAGCATTACTTTGTCCTTTCTCTTTAACCTGATGATCCAAGTCTTTTATCTGTGTAAGTTCAGATAATCTATTTGGAGATGAAGTACTCTCCTGTTTGATTTTACTTTTCTGAAATGTATTATCTGCATCAGTTGAAGGCAAGGATAAAGTATTTCCATGTGAAGATTTTCTAGCGCCAAAAACAGGAGCTACAGGGCTTGGAGAAAGATCATCAGCTTCATCATAATTTGATATAGGGGACACCACATTTGCTCTCCTTGTGCGAGAAATCTTGTGTGGTCTTTGTCCAACCCATTGAGTCATGGAATGTAATGAATTTGTGCTTGGTTGGCGGTTATGCATTACATTGACTGATTGAACTTTGTTAGCTGAATCCCAACCCTCAGATGCATCAGATGACAATTGATTTTCAGAAGCAGAGTGAACCATCACATGGGGCCCTGTTCTTGACTCTTTAGAGGCCTTTCCTTTAACTAGAGGACTAAGACTTCCAGCGGAGGAAGACTGAACTGCATTTGACCTATAAAACCATATGGAATTAATGAGTTTATTGAAACTTTAAAAGTAATATATACAAGGGCAGATCGGAAGTCATTTTCTATGTTTCAAGGGTTGAAGCTCAAGTTATATGCGAACAGAAGTACTGATTCAATCCAGTACAAGAGAAAGAGACTATGATATACAGATCCAAAGTATGTAACTAGGTATATGTCCAAATATGCCACAAAAAAAAAAATCTTTCTGGGCCAAAAATACAAAAGAACAACAATGATCAGAACTTGTCAAAAGAATAATCAGAGAAAAACTTACCTTATATTGCATGGATCAATAGGCGGTAGTTTGGAATCAGAAGTTGCCTTGCTATGTATCGTTTGTTTTCCATCAGGATCAATAACCCTGTTAGCTACTGTGGCAACAGACCGTTTTCGTTTTACTTTTTTATCCCATCCTTCTCCCATAGCAGATAAACTGCGAATCCTTTCCTCAGGCTGAACACCAGCACCATTGATATTCTTAGAAACATCTCTTCCTTTTTCATTTGAAATTTGATCCCTTGAGATCATACCAGATTTAATCTCAACCTGATAAGAATATCATACATGTTAGCAGTATATATATAAACCTCTAAGTTTAATAAACCAATTCTGCAAAAAAAAAATTAAAAATTAAAATATTTATGAGATGTAGCAAAAGATCCAATGTGAACACAATCAAAAACAAAGACAGACACAAACCTTCAAGTCCGCAGGTGATGGCCGATTGCGCTTATTTAGCACCATGGACTTACTTTTATTCTCCAATTTCTGAGTTGAGTGGTCATGATTATTTCGAGGAATCTGACTCGTCTTCAGCAAGTTTGATCCACTCAGCTTTTCATTTGAGAACACATCAGATCGCTGCCTCTTCTTTGAGCCTACAAATTCCCTATACTTGTCTAATTTAACAATTGATTCCCCAAACATTTCTGACCTTTCCCTGATACCAAAAAAAAAAAATCTTCAAGAAAAACCCACAGAGAAAGAACTTGGGTAGATTAGGCATACTAAGCCCTAGAAAAACTGCTACTATTAAAAAAATGAACAGAAGTATGTCAAACATGCTTGCACAAATGGCATTGAATAACAGGCCTAATAAATCAAACCTTGAATATTCTAAGCACTAACAAATAGAAGTTGGAAAAAAAAAAAAACTCATGAACCAAATGGCTATACAATACCAAAACCCTATTCTTCTGTTTGGTGGCAGACAAATATCATGTCAGACAGCTCCAATAAGAAGAACATGAATATTGTGTCAATGCTGAAACATGACAATGTGAATTTTAACATAATGATCATAAGACATGAACAAAGAGAAGCACCTGGCCTTTTTAAAGCCATCTAGTACACCATTCTTGTAATGCTTTAGATCTTCAGTTGCAGCTGGAGGGTAAAGCCTATAATGGGAAGCTCCAAAAGAATGGTTTTCTGATGCATTTCCAAGATAACCCAGAACTCTCCTTAACTCTCCTGGGCTATGCCTCTGGCTGCCAAATGAAATTGGCTCTAATGGTAGACAGTGTGGCAATGGAAGTATATCTGATGATCCTGCAGCACCAACCCTGACAGAATGACCAGCAGAGCTCGATGCTCCACCATCAGCACCCATTTAAAGTCTTTTGGGACAAATAAATGCAGAAATAATATGTGATGTTGTTTAAGAGTGATGGCAGGACAGATGTCCTTCAGCTTTGCAGTATTTTTTGAAGGGAAAAAAGTTGAAGAACCTGTTACAGAAGTTTAATATATAGTATTAAGTTTCAGTAGCCATATATTCCTATACAATTGAAAGATTGTAGTTAAAAAAAAGGCATAATCACAGAAGTCAAAAACATAAGCTAACTTCAACCATCCGAATAAGCAAAAAAGCACTAAATCCATTCTAGAACTATACTCACTCCAGTTACACATCTAAGACCTAGGTCATAACATCAATTGGAATCATCTGAAAGCTAATTGTAGTGGAGCATAAAGATCAGACTTGAATTCACAGATCAATTCTTCCTAGGCCAACTAACCGTCAGCTCTGCCACCTACAGATAATGCTGCTAATTTGATCTAAATAGCATGTTTTAAAGAATAAGCAATCCAGACTAGCACAAATTCAGCAATTTCAACAGCAACATCACAAAAACTTGCTGCTAAATTGCTCTAAATCCACGAATCGACTCCATGGCATGCAAATTGAGCAAAAGAAACCAAAACCCTAATACGCAAAGACGTCAAACACATAATTCAACATTTCCAGTAAGATTGCATTTGAATTTTGCAAGGAAGCACCTTTGCTTCTATAGACCACCCACAGGCCCCAAAAGCTAGGGTTCGATGTGAAAGTACCAAATCCGGAGCTGGGAAAATCGCAGATGATAGCACAGAGAAGCGAGAGAAGGCGCCTAGCGAGAAGGCGACGGAAACGGCAGGATCGAGTTCCGTATTGCTTGCGATCGTCGATCCACGCCGAGGAAGGCAGGCAGACGGAAAATCAAGTCGGCTCTACCCGGAACGGAAACTGTTTCTTTTTTTCTTGTAATGGCCGGGACACATCATTTAAAGTCTTTTTTATTTTTCCACTTTTTATTCGTTCTTTTAACAAAACATCACTTCCAAGTTCAATCTAAAAAATTAAACAAAAATTTTTCTTTTTAAAAAAAAAAACAAATTAAACAAATCTTGTGAGAAGAGAGTTATTGGATCTCAAAAAAAATAAACATTGAAATTATTATTTTACTAAATTAAAAAAATTCGAAAAAATTTGATACAGTCAAACTTTATTTGAAAAAATAAATAAATAATTTATATCTAGATGTGTATGTTTTTAATTGAGTTTGCATAATTTTAATGAATAAGTGGGTATGATCTTAAAACTAAATGTTCAAGTTTCATGTAACTAAAGAGTGAGTGTGCATGATTTTAAAACTAAGTATGCACGATCTATATCTATGTGTGGGTGAACTTAATGAGTGAGTGTGCATAATTTTAAAACTAAGTATGTGCGTTATTATAATTGATTATGCATAATCAAATAATTGAGTTTACATGGTGTTCATATAATTGAGTGTTCGTGATTTTATAACTAAGTGTGCACAACCTTATAACTTATAAATAGATAGGTGTCACCTTAATTTACAATTGAGTGTGCATAACCATACAATCAAGCGTATACACTAAGTTATATTATATGATCTTGCACACTAATACTACTAGGAAACAACAATGAGAAGCTTTTTTACTTTCATCATATACATCTCTTTTTCATCTTCAACCACTTAGTCAAGAATCTACCTCAAGCGAGAATAAAATCCAAATCTCACCTAAAGAAATTAACTATAACCAAGAGGGCATGCAAATCAAACCTTATCCCTAGTTGGTTCAGTATTAAGCAATCCTCACAACTAGGAATGCATTTAGTACTAGGAGACCACTAAGCCAACTAACCAATCTATTAAGGAATGATCAATCAATTTCTTAACATACCAAACAATTGGCTACTTAGATAAACACCCTAGCAATCATAAGCAATAATAGCAAAGAGACAAGGATAGTTGAATCTAGATAGAAAAATAATTATATATTAAGAACCATGCCTCACAAAAATCAAACTAACATAGATAGAGTGTTTCCTTGAATTTAATTAAAGAACTTTGCTACACATATTAACTAGGATTCGACAAGAAAATGAAAATAAATAAATAAAAAAACTTGTTATTTTTTTCAATTGAGCCCTCTACTTGTGTCACGGACCGCGGATCCGTGACCCAAAAGACGCTAGGATCCATGTGCCAAGATCGAGACAAGGGCCATCCGGAAGATTCTAGGGACACCGGGGACAATTCCGGAGGCTTCGAGTGGGATTCGGGGCGTGGAGGCGCCAAGGACACGAGGATTCTAGAGGATTCCGGAGGGATCGGGACTACTCCGGGGCGTTCGAGAAGCCATGGCATGGGAGAGCCCATGAGAAGGGCTACATGGCAAGGAGGGACCCTTCTAGAGAATTCTAGTAAGGGCGCGCCCCATCCGGATGCCTCTAGCATTGGCGCGCCAAAGGGGAAGGGCGCTGGGCCAGGCGCGCCCCTTCTGGAAGCTTCCAAAAGAGGCGCGCCCCTTCTGGAGACAGGCGCGCCTCCAGCATGCAAGGGCGGAGAAATGGGCGTGCCCCACCAGAATGCGCTGGAAGAGTCTAGAATGGGCGCGAGCCATCTTGAGGAGCATTTCATGGGCGCGCCTCCTTAGGGATGGATCTAGACACTTCTAGGATTATGTGTATCTAGAATTTTCCTATGTAAAGGGGGAGCCTCACCTATAAATAGGCATCCACCCCCATTTTGCAAGGCACTCAAGTTCCATCCAAGCTTTTCCTAGGCAACCAAAGTACTAGGCATCTTAGGCACTCTTGTAAAGCATCCTTGTAAAGCTTTCCTTGTATAAATACAAAGTCCATTCCCACAAAACACATCCACAATCCTTCTCTTGAACATTCGGGTCAAGGCCTGACTTAGCCATTCGAAGGGGTTCGAGCTAGCTAAGGGCCGCACAGGTTAGAGAAGAGTCTCAGCCCGTGTCAAGTGGTATCAGAGCGAGGTTCCAAGGGAGAGGATGTCAAGCAACGAAGGCTTAGTCTCCGAGGTGGCAACTCCTAGCAACCCACCAAAGAAGATTACTAAGAAGACTAGGGACGCCTCGAAAGACCAGGTAAGCAGCCTCGACGAACGCTTGCAAAGGGTCGAATTGTCGATGGGAGAGGTGCGTGACTCCATCGAGGATCTAAATGAAGGCAAGGGTGGCCTCGAGTCCTCCATGGACGAGCTCAGGGGGGAGCTGCTGTGCACGCTAAACGAGTCCCACGACAAGCTAGCCAAGGAGAACAAGGTTCTCAAAGCCGGGATTTTGGCTTTACGGGAGGAGATGGCGCAACTCAAGAGGGAGATTGAGGCATGCAAGGCCGCCGCAGGGGTGGGCATGTTCGCCATGACGCCGGGGCACAAGGTGACGGTGCCGAAGCCAAAGGAGTTCGCGGGGAACCGCTCGGCTAAGGATGTTGAGAACTTTCTCTACGGCATGGAACAATACTTTGATGGGGTGGGCATCACGGATGAGGAACGCAAGGTGAGCACCGTAAAGCTTTACTTGACGGATACTGCCTTACTTTGGTGGAGGCGTCGGACGTGCGAAAGGACCGGGGGGTCCCCAATCCGCACTTGGGCCGAGTTTGTGGCGGAGTTTAAGAAGCAATTCTATCCCGTCTATGCCAACGACGAAGCCCGGGCCAAAATCCGACGACTCACGCAGAGGACCACGGTTCGAGACTACGTGCGGGAGTTTTCCGAACTCATGCTTCAAGTCACAGACTTGGGAGAGGTCGAGGTGTTCTTCCAATTCATGGACGGACTCAAGCCGTGGGCACAACAGGAGCTCCGACGTAGGAACGTGCGGGACTTGAACGAGGCAATGACGGCGGCCGACTCGTTGATAGAGTTCAAGAGTCGGGACCATGCCAACCCTCGCCACACCAAGGGGAACGGTGGGGGAGAGGGATCAGGGGAGGAGTCATCAGGGGACGATGACAAGACGAAGAGCAAGCCAAGGAGGAAGTCTTAGGTCGATCGGGACGCAGAGTCGGGGAGCGACGACGAGCGTCCGTCCAGACCGAGGTGGAGGTCCGGAGGTGAATTAGGCAAAGGCCAGCGTCGGGAGAGGAAACCCTTGAGCTGCTTTCTTTGCGGGGAGAATCACCTTGTGCGGGACTGCCCATCCCGAGGGAAGCTCAATGCTATCTTGTCCTCGAGGGAGGAGGACGCCGAGCGAGGGGCGCTGCGGCTGGGAGCGATAGCACGACGAGCTAGTGCGGGAGGCGACAGGGGGACGTCGCACTGGACAGAGGGGAGATCCAACCAAGACCATGCCAGAGTCGAGGGAGAAGCGTCGTCAACCGAGGGACAGGGACGGAGGACGCTTAGACTTGGCGCGATACGGTATTGCTCAACGCCAAGGGAGGAAGATCCAACACCTAAGGCACGGGGCCGAGACACGGAGTCTTCCAAGACCGAGGAAACCGAAGGACAGGAGAAGACCGGACCAAAGGAGCACCAGGCACCGTCTCAAGGGGAGACGCTCAAGCCATCCGAGGGGGTCAAGGTCTCTCAACGCGAAGGCGACAACCACGGGACGACCGGCACGGGAGCAACGAGGGCGTTGCTAGGTCCGGTGGGGGAGAATGTCACGGACCGCGGATCCGTGACCCAAAAGACGCTAGGATCCATGTGCCAAGATCGAGACAAGGGCCATCCGGAAGATTCTAGGGACACCGGGGACAATTCCGGAGGCTTCGAGTGGGATTCGGGGCGTGGAGGCGCCAAGGACACGAGGATTCTAGAGGATTCCGGAGGGATCGAGACTACTCCGGGGCGTTCGAGAAGCCATGGCATGGGAGAGCCCATGAGAAGGGCTACATGGCAAGGAGGGACCCTTCTAGAGAATTCTAGTAAGGGCGCGCCCCATCCGGATGCCTCTAGCATTGGCGCGCCAAAGGGGAAGGGCGCTGGGCCAGGCGCGCCCCTTCTGGAAGCTTCCAGAAGAGGCGCGCCCCTTCTGGAGACAGGCGCGCCTCCAGCATGCAAGGGCGGAGAAATGGGCGCGCCCCACCAGAATGCGCTGGAAGAGTCTAGAATGGGCGCGAGCCATCTTGAGGAGCATTTCATGGGCGCGCCTCCTTAGGGATGGATCTAGACACTTCTAGGATTATGTGTATCTAGAATTTTCCTATGTAAAGGGGGAGCCTCACCTATAAATAGGCATCCACCCCCATTTTGCAAGGCACTCAAGTTCCATCCAAGCTTTTCCTAGGCAACCAAAGTACTAGGCATCTTAGGCACTCTTGTAAAGCATCCTTGTAAAGCTTTCCTTGTATAAATACAAAGTCCATTCCCACAAAACACATCCACAATCCTTCTCTTGAACATTCGGGTCAAGGCCTGACTTAGCCATTCGAAGGGGTTCGAGCTAGCTAAGGGCCGCACAGGTTAGAGAAGAGTCTCAGCCCGTGTCACTTGCACATAATTTTTTTTTATACTGCCTTAGTTTCAGATCTTGAGAATTCCACATCTTGGTTTTTAAGAGGTATTTGACCCTTTAGGTCTCAAATGTCTCTGGCTTCTTAATGAAAGTTGTAGCTATTAAAGATTAGATGAATCTAGGTTTTTTTTTTATTATCACTGGCCCAAATAGGAAACATGCTTTTAGCAACTTCGATAGTTCACAATACAACTTCAAATAATCTTTTTCCCTCTTTAGAACTTTGATATGATATGCAATTAAGGTTCCGTTCGGCTGGATGTAGAGGGAGCTTTTTTTCCACTTCATCTAGCGGAAATTAAAGAAGCTCGTGAGGAGGAGCTTCTTCAATCCGCCCAATATTCCGCTCCATCTAGCGGAAAACGCTAGCAAAGAAGCTAGTGCCGAACGATGCCTAAATTCTTCAAAAGAGTTGTAGCCTTAAAGACCATTTTTTGATTAAGAGAATTTACGACCATGAAAAATCTTCATTAATGTGATTGTGTCACTTCACTAAATGTAGAAATAGTTTGATATTTGCCTCTTATGTTCCAAGCCTATAAACATCCAAAACTCATAAAATATTCTACTTAGCCGACCCGATACACTCGAATAAAGTAGGGGATGGATGGGTATGGATGAAGGCCTTTCATCCTCCACCCGACCCGATACACCCGATTATATATATAATCATGTTAGATATGTATAAAAATTACTAATATTAAATTTTAATTTGTGGTTATTGCTCCAATTTTGCATTTAAATATTACTTATGCATTTTGAATTTTTTCTTATATCTTATTTATATAATATTATTTGACGAGAATTTTGTATTACATGTGTTAAATTATTCTAAATGCACATCACTTGTTATATAAATGTATATTTTTCAATCATCCATGGACGACCCGACCCACCCGAATCACCCGACGGATGATAGATGAATGCACCCGAATTGGCTAACAGATGGGCATGAATCCTCCTCCATCCGACCCAAACCCGACCCATTTCCATCTCTAAGCAAATGTAACAAACGTAGTATTGGTTTAGGAAAAGCTTAGACCTAATCCATTCTCTATTGCCTAATGGATTCATCAAAATAAGGTTCAATCCCAAAATAGAAACCGTTTTGAAAAGAATAGGCTATAGCACAATTCTCTTAACTCAACCCCAAATAATGATTTAAATTAAAAATAACCTTGCTTTAGCATTGTTAACATTCATGACACCATTCAACCTTACAAGTTCAGAATTAGGATAGAAAAATTCTGTACTTTATAGTTCGAAACTGCACAACTTGCATTTAATACAAACCCTTACTGGTCTTTCCTTTAGAGAACTTCCAATTCATTCTCTTACAAAGTTGAGCCAGTCTAAGAAACTGCACACAGAAAATCGAAATATTTTTAAAAAAGTAAAAAAATTTCACATTGTGATACTTTACAATTGCACTTTCATTTACAAGCATCACCCAAACAGATGATGAAAAGAACACAATCTGAACTTAAAGAGAAAGAATCAAGTGTTTAATCATCCAGACACCAGCATGGCTGAACTGGGTATGTAAGAAGCAGGCTCTTCATCAAGCACAAGAGACCTTAGAATTGATTCACACACTTCACTATCATGCACAATCAAATGCCCACCATGGGGAACTTCATGGTGCTTGATCCATGGTAACTTTCTGCTCACATATCTATGCAACTCAACCGGCATAACCCTGTCTTCGTATCCTGCCCATATATGAACGCAACCATCCGTTTCTTGAAACGGGTTTTCCATCTTCAAAGGGTCGAATTCCCACTTGCCAAAACCCACCATAAAGTCACGACGAAGATTCTCAAACACTGATTTATTCTCCAATTTGTTCTGAGTGAAATTTCAAACAACCAGAAGTTTCAGTCTAGTATCATATTACTTTTGGAGTGTTACAAAGGAGATGTTGGATTTGTGGTTTCTAGAATTTTGTATTTTGTGTAATAATGAATGCATAAGTTTTAGTTTTTGATGCTTATTCCATATATCATCTATAAAGTAATTAAGTAAAGTACTATTTTGCATATAAATTACAGTAGAGTCAAAATTTAGTCATGTACCTCACTTAGAAGTTCAAATCCTGGTGTCCTCTTCAGCACTTCTTGGTCTCTCTCATTGAAGAACACTGGGTTTTTCTCCATCACACAAGCTGAAGGAAACATTTTCTGTGTCATCCACCAATACAGCAAACGAGGCGTACGTTTCAGCAGCCACACCGCCAATTTCACAAGATTCTTCCGGAAGTCTTCATTTGTTAAAGCACGGGGGAGAGAAGGCCAGCGATAGTTGACTACCGGAGCCACTAGAGCGACACCTAGTAACCTACAAAGACAAACTTTTGGTTATATTTAAAGACACAATGAAACATAAGAAATTGCTACATGAAAAATTTTGTACACAAGGAAGGTGCAAATTTGCCTGTGTGGTATGTGGTAAAGGCAACTCCAAATGGGGTATGATCCCATGGAGACACCGATGGCAAAGAATTTGGAGCCGAGTTGTAACTGATCAGCAAGTTCTTCAATGTCTTGTGCTTCACTCTTCAATGACCGTTTTGGGTTTGGATCGCTTTCTCCATAGCCTGCTCGATCATATAGGAGCACGTATATCTTCAAGCTCTCTATTAGACCCTGTGACACTTAATTTTCAGTAATTCATGGCAGTCTGCCAGTCTTCCATGTATTCTACTCCGTATAAGATCAGAAGAATATGCCTGGAAAACTAAGACAAGGTCCTGCCTTTACTCGTGAAATTCGTATATAAAGTCAGACACAAAAATTCCAAAGGAAGCATATTCCTGGGAACTAGGAATCCTTAATTTAGAATTATTTCCTTTGCTCATTATCCTACCTCCAACTAAAGATTGGATTCAAATTCTCATATTCTCCAATTTATTTCTCTTAATACAATTTTATTTGTATGAAACTCAAAAATACTCTTGAAATTTGTGCATCTCTCTACTTTTTAGGTTTTTCAAGACACAAAAGATAACTTTTCACCCAAAAATCACTTTTTATCCATAAGTAAAGGCACCCAAAAAACCCAATTCATCTGGCAGTAATTCAAGTAGGTAAGATGAAGCAATTGAATTATATCTGTCACAAACCAAATGATCATTTTCTTAACAATAATTCATCCCTGGGCTCAATACCCAGTTGAGGAATTCAGCACTTGAACAAAGTTCAAATCACTAAACACCAAAAAAAACTAGTGTAACACATCCAAAGCTGAGAGGAAATAAGAGACGGGTTTGATGAAGATTTTTACTTGGGGTGCCAGAAAATTCATATTCTTGGAGCTCCCAAAGCCATGAGCAATGATAATCTTAAACTTGGCCTCTTCTTTGGAAACTCCAGTCTCTCTATAAGCCAATAATCTCCCATCACGCAGCTTGATTCTGGGTGAAGTAATAACAGGATCATCAATGGCCTTTGAGCACCTCCCACACCCAGAAATATTACCCATCTACAAAAAGCTATCACCTTTTCCATTAAAACGTCCAAGGGACTAAACAACAAAATCCAGATTTTTCTATTTTTAATTTTTAATTAAAGCTATCACCTTAGCCTGACTTTCTTCAAAAGCCCTTGCCCTTTCTGTTCTTAGATCATCAGCCAAGGAAGCACCAGGGGAAGAAACAATCTTTAGAGAACTTCGTTCTTCTCTTGTAGCGTAAAGGGCACCAGGAGGAGAAGGAGAAGGAATTGGGTGAATGGAGAAGTGTTGTTTGCTTGTCCTCCTCCTCTTAAGCTGGGAAAGGTACCAAAAATTCACAATTACATTTGGCTTTGATTTGATTGTAAGCCCAAGCACATCAATTTTCACAATCAAAATCTCCAGAACAGGAGAAAAGAAACAAAATAATAAAGTAATGTGAAATTTTTTAAAACTAGATGGAAAGCCAAAGGAGGAAGTTACTTCATTGAGTGTTGTTCTAGCAATGGCCTTCATTGAATGTTGCTTGGAATTGGGAAAACACGGTGTATTATTGTTTTCAGGCGCCCTCCCGTGGGGTTCTCAATTTGAGCTTCAACCTTATGGAACCCTCCAAAATGTCACTTTTATTGACATTTTTCATTCTTAATGAAATAAAATAGGTAAATTTCTAAATGAAAAAAACAAAAGAAAGAAGCTTTTTTTCCCTTGGATCATTGGATGTGGAGAATAATATTCTTGGCAAAAAGTCTTAAAAAAGAGTTTTTTTTTGCCAAAAGATATCTTTTATAATAAATATTTTTTTAAGAAATCACCTTTTAAACTTTTTTTAAGAAAAAATACTTTTTATATTACAACTACTCAATTTCAACCACCTTAATATATTTTTCGATAATATTTTACCCTAATTACACTGAAATACTCCTTCAAATTTATTTCTCACTAATTTGTGTAAATTGATACTTAAAAGTAATAAAATGTAAAAATAAATGAATTTGAAAGGATATTTTGGTCCAACTAAGATAAATATCACCCGGATATAAAATAACATGATTCAAGTTGGGTGTTTGTATTATAAAAGATGTTTTTGCTTAAACTTTTTTTAAATGTGATTTTTTAAGAAAAAAATACACTTATTTTAAAGGTGATTTTTGGCCCAAAAAAACCTAAAAATAAATATGTAACATCAAAAAATGGTTATGTAAGAAAAGTGAAAAAGAGAGTAGAAAAAAAAATTGGACTTGAACATGAAATTAATCTCATCTAAATTACGAATTTCAATTAATTGAAAGAACCTATCAGATGTGAAATCTGCATTCTTCCACTATACTATTTTTTTTTTTATTGAATTCTAAATCCAGTATTATTAATGCATCTGTTAAAGGCATATTCTTCCCAGGAAATTTGGGAACATGCATTGTTGGAATCAAAAACGTCAAGGAATCAGCAAAGTTGGATATTCCTTATTTCCCCGTTCCCTCGATGATGTTTTGTACAATGCCCTCTGTATACATCAATGTGTAAACCTTAAATAATTCTAACAAGATCACAAACCTAACCAAGAAAAGTTAAACCCGTAATTGGCCAGATAATTTGTTTATTCTTTTTTTAATTGTAAGTGCTGCACATTCACACCATCTTGTTTTGTGAAGGTTATGCAGCTTAAATACATGAATAAAACCAATATATTAATTTTTAAATAGAGCTATTTTAAGATATGATTCGCAATATTAATTGTGTATAAGTTACATTTACGTGCGTAGAAAGGATGACAATCATCTAGCATGTTGATGTTCCAATCCAAACACGTCACACTAATTCATAATCTTGTTGATGTTGTTACATAATTAATTGGGTTTTGTTCTGTGGTGGACATTTTATTGGGCTAGAATTTGCACCTTAGCGTGGGCTCAAGGGCTTCACTTTGGGCCTTTCAAATGGGCTTTAATTTTCTTATTGAAAAGTGACAGAACCTCTGATATGTATGTATACTAGAAGACATTTAGAAGACATCATAAAATGCATTTGTCTCACAACAAGTCAGACAAGTCTTGGTCACTACTCAATTACTCACTAGGATATAACAGGGGCTAATTTATTGGACATTATTTATCTCCTTGCAAAAGTGACTTGAAGATGTTCTTGCAATGAGCCTTTTCATGGATGAACAAGTGCCCAACACCAGGAACTTCATGGCAAATGATCCATGGCAATCTCCTTACAATCTGTCGCTGCAATTCGGGGTTTATGAACTTGTCTTCTTTCCCAATCCAGAGATGGACATATGCTTCAGAATTAGGGAATGGATTGCTCAGCTTCAACGGGTCAAATTCCCATTTTCCATGTAACATCAGCAAGTCTCGGTGATGAGACTCATAAACACCTTGTTGAATTATCTTATCCTGCACAAAAGTAAATGTTATTATGACCCAAATCACAACTTTCAAGTTTGTGCAAAAAATCATATGACCCAAAACACCAACTTTCAAATTTGTGCAAAAATTCTATGACCCAAATCAGATAGTATTTCAATTCTACCAAAAATGAAAAAAATATTTGACACAAAGAAGATTTTCAAGAAAATGTAATGACCCAAATCAGAAATTTCATGTTATGACCCAAATCACTAACTTTCAAATGTGTGCAAAAAATCATAAGACCCAAATCAGATATTTCAATTCTACCAAAACAAGAAAAATTAGATTTTTGAACACAAAATGCTATGACTCAAAGAAGATTTTGTAGAAAATGTTATGACCCAGATCAAAACTTTCATGATTTTGCAGAAATAATATGATTCACATCACAACTCTCAACTTTATCAGCAAGAAATACTATGAGACAAGTCACAACTTTGAAGTTTGTGTATAAAATTTTTATGACGCAAATCACTACTTTCAAGTTTTTGCAGAGATTCTTTCTACCAAAAAAAAAAGTTTTTGCAGAGATTCTTATGACCCAAATGAAATTTTCATTTTTCATTTTGCAGAAAATATTGTGACCCAAAATTAAAACCATCCTCAACCAATGAGTTACCTTATCTGGAGCTTGAACTTTGGAGAACCTCTTCATGATTTCTATGTCGCTTTCATTAAAGGAAGCTGCCGGGTTCTTTTCAAAAGCAACATCTATAGGAGCAACAGGAAACCACTTCTCCAACAACCACGCCGCTTTAGGCGCATAATGTAATGCAAGGACTTTCATTTTCTGAAGCATTGATAGTTTACCATAAGCCTCATTGCACAATTCCACAGGAAGCGAAGGCCACCAGTAATTGACCAAAGGTACCACAAACGCGACACCAGCCAGCCTGCAATAGATCATCCACATAAGAGCCATTGCAATCAATTTTTAAACAAAGGGTAATCAAAATTATAGCTTAATTTTTAACTAGAATGATTAACACCTGTGGGATATGTACTTAAGAGAGCCCCATATAGGATAATTTCCAATAGAGAGTCCTATGATATAAAACTTGGGGCCTAGCTTTAGCTGATCACCAAGCTCTTCAATATCAAGGGCATCATTTTTTGGTGATCTTCTTGGATTAGGATCACTCTCTGCATATCCTGGCCTGTCAAATGTTACAAGATGTATCCCCATCTTCTGCAACCATTTCTGCATAATATAATCACATTTATATATATCTAGTCATAAATACATATGTTTTTCACAAATCAATTCATAATTCAAAATACCACACATATTTCACCATATATAAAAACCATATTATAACTAGAAATGTCATGATCATAAAATGTTCACTTACATCTGATAGAGGTATATCAGTCTCTTTGGAAGCATGAAATCCATGACATAAGATGAATTTGAATCTTGCTTTTTCAATAGGAGATCCTCTTGCTTTATAAGCCAAGTATCTTCCATCTCTTAGCCTAATCCGAGGACAAGTCACAAGAGGGCCATTTTTCGTACCACAGATCTTTGAAGGTGGTGGCTTCATAGTCTGGTGCACCCATATTAGACTACCAACAACAAAAGCTACAATTCCTCCAATCCACATCTCTGTCAAAAGCATAATTCCCTTGAAAAGTTGGTGAATTGAAATGAAATGTGAATTTTATTGGTGTAACTTATAGTGCTTTTATTTTGGTCTATGAGGCTCTATGATCGACAAGAAGGTTAAGAAATCACCTTGCCAAGTTGAAGATGATTTTTGAGATTGTGATAAAATATAACCCACATAATCCATTGACAATGTGATACAGATGATCACGATCTGAACCAGCAAAAGAACAAAAAGAGGGTTATAAAAACATTGTCAAAATAGAGTAGGAAGAGATAACTTAAAGAGGAAAAGAAAAATTCGGATGTAGGCTCGGAAAGATATAATATATATATCCCAGGTCGGATAGAGTGGTAGTTTTGAACAAACGACTATCTGATTTTTTATTTTATTTTAGTTTTTTTTTATAACAGTTTTGTTATTTTTATAATGAAAAAGAAATATTGATTATTCTGAAAAAAAATCTGAACTTTAATTTTAAAAGGTCTTTTATTTTAGGGAAAAAAGATTTCGATTTTAAAAAATGGATGTTAATTTTTCCCGAATGGACAAAAACAAATGTTTCCAAAATACAAACCGAAAAAAAAGATTGTTTCCAAACAAAATCAAACTGTCGGGAAGTTTTATTTGAAGAGAAACGGTAGAGAAAGAGAAGATAATTAATCTGTATGTTTCTCGGCTTTTGGCAAAGAGAAAACCTTGTGGTTAGAAACATCGAATAGTCTTTAATGCAAATGTGGAGTTTTTTTTTCATTCAAATATAGTTTTTTTTTATAAACTAGAATGCTTAACCCGTCCGTTGGACGGGGCAAATTCATGCTCTATGTTTATTATTTGAAAATTACATATATTTTTTGTAATCATAAGATAATTATAGCATGTATGGACTAAAATCTAAATATTATCATATAAAAAGATTAAATAAAAATAAACTGTGAAAATTTTAACTTGAACGAAATAATAGTATTTTGTGTATGGTATGTAATATGTTTCTATTTAACTTCTACTATTTTGCCGCAATACCCTCTCGAAATAGAATGTCAACAACCGGTTTTTTTTGGCTAAAACAAACGATCAAATGAACAGCCGGAGTGATTAAAACATAATCACTTTGCGTTTAAAACATAATGTCAACCGCCCGTTTTTAGGGGTTAAAACACATGGTTTTTTTTTTGTTTAAAACACATGATCAATTAATATATATCTTTTTTAGCACTAAGCTTTATTTAGTAAGAGGCCCATTTAGCACCCAAATCCGATTTTAAAATTAGGTCCATCTAGCACACAACCCTCAGATATAAAAATTAGGCCCATTTAACAATAAGTTTTCACATTTATTGTGTTCTCAAGGATAACTTTTTTATGTTGTTAGATATATATGTATTGTTTAATTATATGTCACATAATAAGTATATCTTAATTAAAAAGGTTTAGTTTGGTAAAAAAAATCAATGGATTCTTAGAATTAAATTTCTACAATTAACATTACCGGAAATGAATTCCTTATAATTAAAATAAAATTGCGATTAACATAAAAAAATCTAGATGCATATATTTCTTGTAGAGATTAAAATAAATTCGCAGTAAAAGGGGTATAGTGATCCCTAAATTTTTTAAGATTCTTCATTTTCAGAGCTCCAACATCATGAAATTTCAGATTAAGAAAAGAACATTCTCTTCCATATTGTTTTGTATATTGGTCCTAACTTGAGCTATAAGCCTTGTAATTATATTATATATTGATTAATAAATAGAATGGCAACCTAAGGAGAATTCTATAATCTAACACAAATATGCATATATGAGTCGTATTTATACTTATATCTCATATCATGATACAAATACTAAACGAGCTTTAACAAAGTCTTTTGTCCATAGAAATTAAACTTGTATGTCATTATATTCAGAAAAGGGGAATTCAAACTCGTTGTCCAATAATTACAGATGTCATCATCTATCGAGTAGGCTAGTGATCCTTGCCGGACCTTTAACATATCGACTAGTGGTTGTGTGGCTCATAACCAGGCCTCTGTCCGAACATATGCACTAACCTCTTTCCATTTCTTTTCCGAACCAATTTTTATAGCATTTTACAGTGACAGAGTGTTAGTGGTACCGACCTAGAGGAGAGTGTCCTGCTCTTTTTTTTCTTCGTATTAGTTTTAGTTATCCGGATTTTCTAGAGTACTAATTTCCCGTGTTGTTTCTTACTTCTCTATTTTTCTTCCTTTTGGTTCCCGCCGTTTTCACCTCTTGTTTTGGGCCCACCTTAGATACCCTCCTAACTTCGAATCGAAATAAGGGTGCGTATATCTCGATCCTCCAGATCTCGTGTCATATCAGGTGTTGTTGTTGTTGTTGTTAGACTTGTTTGAAAAAACAAACTACAAATGAGACACAAGGCACCGTATATATAGCTGCCTCTTGCATGCTCAACACCTGGAATGAGAAAGTGTTCAATTTAGGTTGCTCGATCGAATCCTCCTTTTCCTCGATCAGATGTGACAAATATACATCATTTGCATACTGATCGATTTGCGGCAGAATTTGTTCGAGAAAGAAGAAGAATAAAGAAACTCACATGTCACAAAGTCTATGAATGCTTATTATATATTTATAAGGTTGAAAGCAAAGTTGAATGTGTGTAATGTGTATCATCCTGAACTAAATGCACAAACAGGATTTTGTTGGAAATCTACATGCAACTAATATATGAGAAGCATGCACCCATTTGCCTTCAGATTCAGGTGCTAATAATTGGTGGGTCAAGGCGAAACATGAAATAAAGATCCAAATAAACGAAAATTATATGATTACTTTTATTATAATTTTAGAAATAAATTTTAAATTTCTTTGATATTTAATGATTTTTTGTCAACATTATATCAAGAAAATATAGTAAAAATAATTAGATTTATACTCCCTCCTCCGATCAAGTATATAAGTCATTTTAACCTTTTTTTACTTTATCAATATTATTGGACGTTTTCTTTTTTATTTTAATTCAATAACTGCAAGAATTTTTGGTTTCCTGGTTTAGTATTCGCTCTCCCTTTTCAGTTTACTTTTTAGCTTTTGGGCACTTATCATAACTATAATCTAAAGCAGGTATTAAGAAAATTATTAAACGACACATGTCATTTATAGATTGGACCACATCACCTTTTTTTTAAAAATAATCTTTTATTTTTGGATATGATAAATTCTTATTCGTATTTTTAGAATATAGGATAGAAAATCTCATTATTAAACAATTTTTAATTTTGGATATGATAGATAGGAAGTGATGGTGTGCAAAATAACTGTTAAATAATTAAGAGGTAATTAGCAAACATAAAAAAAAAACAAGATAAAAATATCGCGTTGCATATACGTATTTAAATATCGTATACGTTCGAACTAATAGTAAGTGCATTTAAAAATAAGATCAACTCTCCACCTGCATAAAAGCCATGCAAGTCTCTCGTGTAAAGATCACAAGATTACATACATTTTCTCATAAAATAATTACAATGGGCTTGGCCCATGGGAAATTGGCGTAAATCATTGGCCTGTCAGGCAAATCTAACCAATATATGGCATGGGAAGGTGCAAATCCACGTAAGCCATTATCCATTCCTATAGGGGGCGTTTGGTATAAAATCAGGTATGGGATTGGAATGAGGAATGGGGTTGAGAAGGTATGGGGTTGGGATATGATTCCTGATAATATGTATTTGGTTACAATTCTCGAATGAGACTCAATCCCATACCCAGTGTTTGGTATTGTCAAATATGGAATCTAAAATGAAATTATAAGTATTACACTTTATACTTGTTAAAAACATAAATTATAAAAATAAAATTATAATATTATAAATATTAGTAAGAGAAATATTATATTAAATATAGTTTTCACATAAAGTCACTAAAAAAATAAGGCTAAAATTGTTTGATTGCGCATTAATACTTATAAAAATTATCAGCGAATATTTCCACAACTAAGTTCCACTTCTAGCACAAAAAGTAGGCCAACTCCTAAAATTTAATCATCTCCTAATGCATCATATACCACAGCCAACTTCCATTCATCAGTAGGACTTGTATAAAATGCATTCATCATGCTTGGAGTCGCACCTATTATCCTTGCTGCCTTGACTGCTTGAGACAACAAGATTCCCGGTACCATTCCTATGTCAGCTAGCAAACTCTTCTTTAATTCAGTCTCTGCAATGTCACGTTCTTGAGCCGCTATGTCACGTTCTTGAGCACTATTCATAGCATTTGCAATTTTTGCAAGATGAGAATTCATGTTGTTAACAGCACCTATAAATTCAACCATTCATTTAGCTAGGAATTTAAAAGAATTAAATAATAAAATCCCAAATCAAGACTATGATTTAATTAAAATATGTCTTTATCATACCTGCAAATGTATCGCACATTTTATTAATAGCAATTATTTCTGCACTCTCTTTGTGATTGTTGATTCCTCTCGGACCTTTGTCTTTCTTCAATTTCTTCTTAGGTGGTTGTTCACTTGAACATCATTTGTTGAATTATTTTCTCCATTGTTTGGCTCATTAGCATCATTTTCGAGATTCACAATCTCTTCATTCTTCAAGATATTCACTGATTCTTCTATATCTTCGACCTCAGCCCCTATTGCTCGATCAACACCAAAAATGAGATCCAATCTATCAAGATATGGAAATTTAGTCTTCCATAAACCCCCGACTTTGGGGTGTCCCTAAATATGAAAAAAAAAACAAATTAGAAGAAGAAGGGATAACATATACATTTGACATATCACGTACAAATATATAATTTCATACCTTGCAAAAGTCATCATAAGATTGTCGTTCACATTCAATCATTTGTGCTTCATCATTCCACTTGAAGCCAAAGAGACGAAGCATATCATTAATTATTGAATACTTGTCTTTGAACCATTTATATTTTGATTCTATGTGAGGAAATGCCTTGATTCCACAACCAGGAAACTTTTCATTTAACTTCTTTTCCAAATGCAGCAAAAACCCATTCCTAAAACCATTTTCAGCCTTCCACTGTGAATCGGATTTCTTCCAATAGTTCGTCTATTAGAGCTTCCATTTCTTCCTTGCTCCAAGATCTCTTATTTTTGCCTCTCCCTCCAAGAGAACTTTGACTTGCCGAGTCCATCCTAAACAAATTCAACAACCAAGATAATAACAACCAAGATAAAAAAAATCAACAATCACCTTAACAAACAACATACTCAATTAAAAATTCAACAACACGAATATAGATTTGGTTAAGATAAAAATCCATCAACAAAGATACAAGTACTGTAAAAGATAATCTTAAGATCACATGTTTGATCTAGATCTCCAATTATTGAATAAAGTTTGGGCAAATGTGTTTCTAAATGTTGTCCAAGCATCAGATGTTTCAACATGGGTAATGTACTCTCTACGATCTCGACGACCTCTATCCTCGTCATCGTCATCGTCATCTCCATCTTCATCACTCTCTTCAGCATACTCAATTACTTCAGTTGACATGTACTTTCGAATGAGGTTATGTAATAGAGCACAAGCACTTACTATACGAACTTGAGTTCGTATTGGAAAGAAAGAAGGACTACGAAGAATAGCCCATCTTCCTTTCAATGTTCCAAAGCATCTTTCTATGACATTTCTAGCCTTGGCATGTTTTAAGTTAAAATACTCCTCTGCACTTTCGGGTTGGTCATCCCCCCATTCTTTGAGATGATACCGATGGTCTCTATAAGGAGCTAAAAACCCCTCACAATTAGTGTACCCAGCATCTACCAAGTAATAACAACCTAGACATATAACAAACAGTAATTTTAGTTACTTGATTTTATTATTAATACAACCTACTTAATTTACATATTATAATTTTATTTATACCTTGGGGTACTTTTAAACCATTAGGTCTAGAAAGTGCATCTCGAAGGACACGACCATCGTGTGCAGAACCTTCCCAACCGGGCAAAATATATATGAATTCCATGTTAGGATTACACACACCTAACACATTCATAGAAAGGTTGTCTTTTCTTGTTCGATATCTTGCTCGATGTTCGTTAGTCACATGAACATTAATAAAGGTACCATCTAAAGCTCCTACGCAATTCTACAAAACAAAATAGTGATAATTATTATTTGAGGATACGTGATTCCAAAATGTGCGGTGTTTGAATAAATTTGAATTATTTTTGTACCTTGAAATATTTCCATCTGTGGTCTTCACAATCTTCAGACACAGGTGTAGGCTTTTTGAGCAAGTGACGATGTAACTTTAAGATTGCAAGAAGACAACTATTGAAATGTCTACTCACACTTTCTTCGCTTCTTAAGAAATAATTTCCTATTGATCTATTTTTCTTATGATGAGCTAATGTATACAAAAACATGGATACAATTTCTTCCAAACTCATGTTTTTAGTTCCCCTTAATGATGAGGGACCATCTAGGCAGCCTCCACCGGGCGCGCCTACACTCTTTGATGGACCACTCACCCGTGCTCGAGCTAAGAAGCTACAACGCGAGATGAATGCTTTTGTGGGCTACACTATGGCTAAGGAGGCAGGAGCTTGTAAGGAGTCCAAGGCCAGGGCGGTGTGTGTCTTGAGCGCCGACGGATCATCGTACCGAGGCTGCAGCGGCGCGCCCCAATTCCAGCGATGCGACACGCCCCGCGATGCAACGTCGCGCAGCGATGCAACGGCGCACTCGTTCCAGCGCAGCAACGACACGGCGCGCCCCTGAGTGTGCGCCTGTCCGAGTGTGCGCGCGCTTGTCCAAGTGTGCACACTAGCGCCGGTCTCATATTGGGCTTGATTCTCTATTGGGCCATTTTGGGGCCTTAGTTATCTTTTAGTTTTAATTAGACATTATTTCTATTGTTATTTTGTCAAGACATATAAATAGCTTAGGATGTTTTATTTTCAGATTAGACAACTGATTATTGGATTTTCATTCTCATTGAATAGAGAGAAACGAAGGCTTTGGCTTTCAAAAGTGTGTGTGCTTCGCAGCTTGGTTTGTTTTGGATTGTGTCAATTTCATAGAAGATTGGTGCCTTTCAACAATCACGAGCCCCTTTCTCGTGCTTCAAGGTCTCGTTCCTTGTTGTGTGAGATTGTAAAGGTTGGTTTCATAATCATTCTATTAGGTTCTTGGCTGAATCGAGTCAAGGGTTTGATAGTTGTTTTATGAGGTTATCCTTCTTGTTGTTCTTGAGTCATTTATCTCTTGTCGAGTCCTTTTCTGTTTTGAATTCGTTTCCTTGTCTTTTCGTTCATTGCAAGTCGTATTCTTCCTTGTCGAGTCTTGTTGCATTTCCATTTCTAATCATTATTGTTGTTTCTTTGTTTTGAGTCGTGAACGTCGAAGAACGGGCATCAAGCGGCCTTAATCCCGCATCAAATTGGTATCAGAGCTGCGTTAACGATGTCTCATTTCAATTCCGAGTCGATCTCACCATTAGAGTCTGCAAAACACAAAAAAAAAATCACAAAAAGAAGTCCTTGTGAAATCAGGTTTGGTTAATCCGATCTCGTTTAATCATTCTTGAGATTACTAACCAGGTTTGTTACTTGTTGTAGTGGTTTGTTTCGCCCAGCCAAACACACCCTTAAAACCGAGTAACCGCCACTCCCCATCAGTTCAGAACCACTCACGACCACCATTTCCATTCAAACTCACCACCACCCTCTCAAAATACCAGCCACGTTCTATTAATTATAGGAGTAGTTGATTTATTTAAAGTCAAAATTCAGCTCCTATCCAATCTCCTAACTTTAAGGGAGATCCAAGCCAACCCCTTCTCAGCCACGTTTTTATTAAGT
>OZ024718.1:2256493-2362356 GCA_964016875.1 Fallopia convolvulus | reverse complement strand
GAAATTTCTAGGGTTTAAGGTGTGCACTGAGCTTTTGTGCGGATCGTTCAGGTGAATAAATCGGCCGGGCCATTCGATGCCTTGCTTTGCGTAGGCCAGTTCTTCCCGGAGATAGCAGAGCAGCTCGACGAATTCACCAGCTATGTGGAAGGGACATTGAAAGTTCCCATTCCTACCTACTTTATTGGTGATTATGGCGTCGGCGCCCAGAAGGTTCTGTCTACGG
This sequence comes from Fallopia convolvulus, assembly GCA_964016875.1. Lineage (NCBI taxonomy): Eukaryota > Viridiplantae > Streptophyta > Magnoliopsida > Caryophyllales > Polygonaceae > Fallopia > Fallopia convolvulus. The sequence continues at coordinate 2,362,130 of OZ024718.1, read as the reverse complement.
CTGCCAGGGATTCCCGGGAATCAGGGATTTAAGATGGATGGCTTGCAAATTACAGAGAATCTCTATTGTTGAAAGGCAGTGGAAAATTCCAATTACAAGGTATTTGTGAACTCCAATTGCTCTATGTTTGTGCTGAATTAGCAGTGCTTAGCTATATGATCTCTTATTCTAGCTAGACAATTGATGAGAAATCACGCAGATTTATTCATGAAATGTTTCTGATTTTGCTTGTTTCTGCTGTTTTGATCAACTATCCTATTTATCAGGGTTGTGTGTGGCGTACTTGTCTGGTAGGCAGTCACCAAGTGGTCAAGCATATGGAAAATATAGTCAAGATGATGTTGATGCATTGCGGGCAATAGCAGAAGAACCTGAATTAGTTGATATATTCATGTCATATCCTTGATTGCTTTGGGTTTCCCTTTCATTAAATCATTAAGGAATCATCTTTCCATTTTATTTGCATTCTCTATAATGTGATTCCTTAACTAGTTAAACTAATCAATGGCCAATCGGAATTACAAACAAGGCTGCTTCTTCAGATATTCCGGGAGGAATTTCTGATTCAGAAGGAAGTGACTCTACTGTTGCAGAGCTTGTGGCTCGAGATCAAGCCTCGGTGAGTTTCTTATAATTAGGTTCTTAGAGCAATGTAAGATTCTTTTTTTTCAGGAAAGAAAATTATGAGTTACTATTCTAATACCATGATTTATTCTCCAACAGATATCACATTGCAGGTTCCATGGGCGTTTTTTATGCTCGGGAACCCTACTCTAACATTGATGTTGTTCATGTGACAAACGTTTCATCGGCCTTGCTTCTGTAGGGAATAAAAGTAAACAGGTTCGGCCCTTTAGTTGAAATTTATGTGATTTAAGATATTTGCTTGTTAAGCTTCGTGGCATACCTTGATTCAGTTTTCTGCTTGTGGATTCTCACTTTCTTTCGTTTCTAATTTGCTCTTAATCTATACTTTTCATCTCAGAAATTTATGCATGCGCTTTCTCCTACTTCCGGCTTCTACAATGACCGCTGCTGAGATCGGCAACAAACCCGCAAATACTACCTTGTTTCCATTTGTTCTAGATGAGAAAAATACACATGCTACAGAATTGACAAAGCGACCTTTGGAGGATGCTCTTGGAGCACAACATTGGCGGTATGATGTTAAAAAACAGAGAGTAAGGGAAGGGGATGGTGACAAGCTCTGTTTCAAATACCTATCTTCTGGGGTATGTCCACGTGGAGAGACGTGCCACTTTAGACATGATGAAGAAGCCAGGGACCAATACAGAAGAGGCGTGTGCTTTGATTTCCTTAATAAGGAAAATGTGAGAGAGGCCCAGATTGTCAATTTAATCACAGCCTAGTTGAAGAAGGAGACAACATGTCTAGCAGGAGGCGCAGATCTGACGTGTCAGTGGGACGAGGTTAGTGCTCCCTAGTGTTTGTTATGATTAATGATTTTTTGTTGTGAATTGCTTTTGAATGTGTTCGTGAGCTCTTTTTCGTAAATTAAAATGGATACAATTAAAATGTAGGTCAAAGGAATGCTGGTTTTGTTTGTCAAGCCCTAATGGCGGAGTCTCATCTAATCATTAGCATTGGAGAGTACTTCTATTATGCTTTGCCCAAAGGTGGTCTTGTGGGTGATCATGTGCTAATAGTTCCTATCGAGCATTTGCCAAGTACCTTGTCTGTTCCTCCAGAATGTGAAAAGGAACTTCACAAATTTCAGGAGAGTCTTCAAAATTATTGTCAAAAAAGGGAAAGGAAATGATTTTCTTTGAATTTGTTTCAAAGCGAGGAAGCCATGCAAATCTTCAGGTAAAAACCCTAAAATCATCTAATGTGCAGCATCCTTTCCTTGATAGCTTTTTGTTAGATTCTTAATTAATTTGTTTATTGCAGGCCATCCCTCTTCCATCAGGCAAATCATCTGTTGTGAAGAATATCTTCAATTTAGCAGCTAAGAAGCTAGGCTTTGAACTAAAAACAATCAAGGGTAAGCTATTGGTCTCCAGATTCAGCATCCAAAATCCCAAAACATTACACGAATGTTTTTGAAATCATGGATTCCTTTTGTTTCTTGTTTTGATTCGCAATTGAAAAAATGCATATACCAACTGCATTTTAACATAGATGTTTGACTTTCAGATGATAATGGGTTTCAAGGAAGGAAATCATTGAAGTCACAGGTAGACAGTGGCTGTGGTATATTCTATGCGGAACTCCCTGATGGCACGATATTATATCATCCTATTGAGGAAAATACAGATTTTCCTGCCCAATTCGGACGTGAGGTAATACAATTTGGTTAAAAATCATGTACTTTACACTGTCTGATTTCATGTCTTGTTGTTCTTTGCACCCACGGTTCTAAAAATTCTGTCTAGGCCCCGCCTAGGCGTTGGAAGGTCCTAGCCCGCCTAGCCGTCCAACTCGTCTAGGCTTCTGTCTTGGACCGCCTAGGCAACCATTCTAGCTGTCTAGGTGCTAGGCGGCCCCTCTCTGCATAGGGCCCTCCTAGCGTTTTTTAGAATATCGTTTGCATCTAATCTTTAACACCAAGTGAAATTTGCTAACTAATAGTGTAATGTGTATGTGTCCTAGGTCCTAGCTGGGCTGCTGAAGATCCCAGAGAAGGCGGATTGGAGAAATTGTAAGCTTAACAAAGAGGAAGAGGTGGAAATGGTGGAAGCTTTTAAAAGCCGGTTCAAGGATTTCGATCCCAATGAGTTGGAAACATAAATCTCTAGTGACAAAACAGGTTCTATTGTATGTTTTTAATAGGATCTAGTTAGGGTTTTGTAGCTACTATGCAGAAGATCAATTCTTTCTCTCTCTCTTATCATCTTTATGCATGATTTCAGTTTAGAGATAAGCTAAGCTCCCTTTTGCTACCAAAATTATGCAATATTTTTGGGTCCTGATGGTCATCTATCTAACTGAAATTGCAACTATTAGTGTTGGATTTGTGACCCAATTTGAGGTGTATCCATGCAAACCTTGCATCTGCTGATATAGATCGCAAATCCTGAACTCTAATAGAGACATAAACAGATAAGTTTGCTTGATATATCTCATACTCATCATAAGAAAATTAATCAAGCAAAAAAAAACCCATGTTCATAAAACATGAAAGCCAAAGCTATTGGGTGCTTCAGCAGAATGTTGTACTGACTACTATACTTGCAACTGGCTAATAGTAACATTTATCAGAAAGCCAATCATGTACTACACAGGCTGTCCCTCTTCCATCAAGCAAATCATTTGCTGTGAAGAATATCTTCAATTTAGCAGCTAAGAAGCTAGGCTTTGAATTCTAGACAATCAAGGTTAATTAAGTTAAAATTTTCACATAGGGCACCCCAATTTTCCCAAAAAAGAATGAGCTTTAAAATCACAGATTCTCTCTCTCCACTGTTCTGACTTTAAATTACAAACTTCACCTTGCATTGACATAGCCCATAGGTGTTTACTGTTTATTTTAAAATCATATGAATTTGAAAACCCAAGAAGTTGTCGTGAATACATGTATTTGGTTTTGGTTGTAATATTTCTATTTATAAAACTCAAGAATTTAAATTTCTATTAATAGCTCTTTCTCCAAAATGGGGGAACTTATTTGTCCTTAAGTTATATTATTATTTTAAAAAATAAGGGTTATTATAATAATTTTAAATAAATTACTATGATTTTTCACCTGCTACCAAACAAATTGGAGCGGTTTAATTATTGGTCAATTAATTGTAACGAAACACATTTTGACAAATTTCATGAAATTCAATAAAATTGCATTTCATAAGAATTAATTTCTTAGAAATTTTACTTCCCGCATTTAACCAAATGAGCACTTAGTCTCCTATATCCTCTCAAAGGTATGTTTATAAAAGTTATGTTTTTCTCTTTAATTACAAACTTCACCCTAATTAACATAGTGTGCCGTCTCAAGGGTCGAATCTCCTTGGCGGCGTGTATGAAAAAACTGATTTGGGAGGGTGGAACTTCTGCAGTACTCAGTCCAGACATAAATTGGCTCTGACTAATCAAACCGGGTGAGAGATTAAACAAAAAAAAACTAACAACAGGCTTTTGTTTCCAACCCCTTTACATAGGTAGATGAAGAGGTAGTACAGTTCAAATATCAAGAGCTTGGTCCATCTAGGGTTGTGCAAACTTGGACTGGACCGGCAGACCGAACCGGATCAGATCGGAATTTTACGGTCCGGTCCTCAATCTAGAAAATCTAAGATTTTCGATCTCGGTCCAAACCCGAAACCGGATCGGGAAATCCCGATCCGAACCGTAAAATCGTATTATTTATACTTTATAGAATATCAGGCTTATTTGGGGCGCATCCTCATGATCATTGGCTTTTATACACTGCATTTCAGATGGATTTAATCCATATATCAATTTTGGTGCATTCTAACTAAATTCAGTTATTATTTTTCGGTTTTTCTTGGGTCTATCAGGCGTACTCCTTTCCCTTGGGCAGGGGTACCCCCATCTTGACCCCCCAGATTCTGCTGTAGCGGAGCCTCACTTGGTTAATGATAATGACGATGATAGAATATTAGGCTTAGGGTAATTGGGTTGGGCATTACTATTTTAATACTTGGTAATTACTACTATTTACTACTTGCTAATTACTATCTTGTAAGAGATCCACCATCTTGTCAATTACTATTAATACTTACTAGGTGCGAAGGTTTAAAGTTTCATATTGAAAAAATTATTGATTATTACTAAATGGAAGCTTTGATTTGTACCCATTGATATTTGAACTCTATAATAGTAGAATTAATCTTGCTAATTGCTACATCTCTATGGCATGACCATTGATTTTCGGCCAACGTAATCAAATCAAAACACTAAACGGTCAATCCGGACCGTATTACTCCGATCCGGTCCAACCCATGGTCCATTTTTTTTATGAAATACGGTCCACCGATTTGGACCGGTCCGAACCGGTTGCACAGCCTTAGGTCCATCCATTATTATGCCGATATTCTTGTGATCATGTTACAATAATCATTGAGCATATAAATGGAAACTTCAATCATCATTTAGCTAGGCATGCATATGTAACTTAGCCTGACAAAGTCAGCTATATTGACGGTTCTTAATACGGTGTGTCAGGTGTATATGTTCCAATTGTGGGTGTCAGAAATCCAACCCATCAACCATGTGGCTACACAGGCAAAACCTTTGCATATATCTCGTGGGCTACTTGGGTTGTATTCTATTTTTTGTGTGCTTTTGTTTTAACGTCTCTTTATCAGCCTTCACAAAGCAATTCAAGAAGAAGAAGATGTGAAAATGTAGAGAATATTGCATATGTGCACATGCATGTATACATAACATAGGGTATCTTAAAGAGTGCTTACTGTTCAAGTTTTCTCTTCATCGTACATGGCTCCTTGCATGACTTGAATCTTACACCATTGGTTGGATAGCTTTGTAAGAAAAGATTATATTAAAAACGTTTTTTATAATCTATGTTCTGAGTATACTATTTAAGGGACCTAAATATTATGAAATTAATAATCTCTTTAAAAATAATTATTGAATATTAAATTGATTTTTCTAGGTTTAAGCTCCTTAAAATTGTAATATATTGTAAGTTTATATTTATTTAAGATTAATTAATTTTTTTAAAAATGATTTTGTTAATATAATTTTCTAATAGAGTTTTAATTTTCTTAAACAATATGCTTAACTTATGCAGAGAATTTATTTATAAGCCACAAAATTCGATAATGATGAAATTCTATCTTTAATATAATAAAAATATTTGTTCAATTAGGCCCCATTGTAGTGTTTTTATTTTATTTTATTTTAAACCATCTAGAGTAATGTGTCCTTCATTTAGTATATTTAGAGCAATTTTTAGAATCACTTTTTAAGCGATGTTCGAGTTTGAGCCCTAAGAATAATAATTTTAAAATCTATATAAAAAAGGTTTACCAAATCTATAAATTGAGCCATCAAGTTTTAAACAAAAAAAACTAGGCAAATGGAATAGGTTTGCAAATATTTTTATAAGATGTATGTAACTCAACAAAAACATAGGAAAAACAAACATTATATAGAGTGAATAGGTCCATCTAAGATATCAATTCAATCATAATATATCACTAGCTAGCCTAATCACAAGAATTCATAGTGGTGCGATAACTTTTGTTTTCAAGTGAAAATAAAATTACAAAAAAAAAAGAGAAGATGGATTGATTAGTTAACTAAAGCTATCAATTCAATCATAATACATAGTGCAAGTAAAAGGAAATTAAGAATTACCCTAACCTTGGTAAAAATAACATGCCAATCTCTAAAAGATGTACCTACACAACTTTGGCTTTGTATGAAGGTGACATGACATAAAAAGAAAATTTGCAAAAGCAATACATGAATAGTGAATGTCAAGGCAATAGATAGGAGTAGTGTACATTATTGGATCTCTATGCCTTTTCAACCTTAAGATTTATTTAACAACACATATAGGGTATGGTCACTTTTTCACATTCTAACATGTCAATCTTTTTCGGTAGAATGACCTAGACTTTATAAGAAAGAATTGCATCCACAAATCAAACATATACTATATATATGCTTTGTGGAGGTAAAAAATTGATAAAAGATTAATGCAAGTAGTATATGATATAATGTTATATTTTTTTAATTTGCCACTTATATGTATGTAGTTTTAACTTTTAAACTAGTATAATATTCATGCGCATAAAATTAACCTGAAATTTAAATTCAATTTGGAAATTTGAGTTTTTTTTTTGCAATTTGATCTCCAAAAAGGATTTCATAAGGAAAATTTTGATCTTGTTCTCTTTTGCGTTGATCTTGTTCTTAGTTGGGGTGGAGAGGTTTTCCAATCGCCTTATTCCCGAATCTCACGAGCACGATATAATCATGAATGTATTCACTTTTGTGTGTAGGATTTGTTCGATTCTTACATTTGAAATATGGGTCGCTATACATGGTATGCAACAACTTGCAATCGTGTATGGGGTGTCCTCTTTTCTACGTACGTACGCTCGAATGTTTTTTTTTTCTCATTGATCAATGCCAACGTCTACTGAATCAATGCTCATGGGAAGTTTAAATCAATTGGATCTGCAGGTCATCGAATGCTTCATTGGATTGCTTGGCCAATTTCTCTTCAAGTGTTACTTCAGATCGATTATTTTGAATTTACTGCTATTCATGTTTGTGTTCATAGCTTCTTAGATAATGATATTGTAGCCTCTTGTCCGTGGCCTATCGAAATGTTGATTGTTGATACCCTTGTTCTTCTACAGTTCTTTGAGGCAGTTCGAATCTAACATGTGTTTCGTGACTGCAATTCGGTGGCAGATTTGATTGCCCGACTACGTCATACATGTAGTGTCAATCAGATAAGAGACCACTTTGGACTTCGCGTCTTCATCCGAAAAGATGCACTAGCTAGATTAAAACACGTTTTCGACCTAATTTTTACCCACTTAAAAAAAAAGATATTGTAGCCTCCTTGGTGATATTTCTCTTTGATCTTAATCAAGTATACTTGTTGGGGTCATTTAGAGCTTGTTAACAATAATGATAGTGACATTTCGACCAGAAAAAATTGAAAAATGAAAAGGACCCTCTTTTTTCCTAAGTTAAACAATGTATATTCTTTTGTTTAAAAAAAACAATTTACTAGATAAAACAATTGTTACGCACGTCAACAAACGGTCAGAGAAATGTGCACATAGCTCAACGGTTGAGCCTCTTGCCAATGTGTAAAAGGTCTCGGGTTCGAGCTTACAGGGCGGCGGTTTGCCCTTCTTTCTTAGAATTGGTTAGTAAACCCATTTACGGGTGCTCTAGTCTAGTTCAAGTAGTACTTGGGCTACCCTAAATCTTACCAAATCAAAAAAAAAAAAAATGCTCCAAATCCAAACTTGAGAAATGCATTAGATTCACATTTAAACTATTTAATTGTCTCCTAGAATTCCATCTTTCTAATTCTTAATTTTTTGGGAAAATCAAATTCCATGTTTGAATAGAAGACAAGATCTCGTATAGGTTTTGTCAACCAAATCTCTCGGACCCCATTACACACCCCAATTATTCACAATATTCGTCTATAGGTCCCATTAAACTACATATATTTGCAAATAAGGACCAAAATGAAAATATATTTGAAGATTTAGGTCGACATTAACGGTAAACACACACATAATTTTCAGTTAATGTTATTTTCGGCAATTGCGTGCTCAGTTGGTAACATGTACACAACATTTACCTACTATCACCGATGACAACTAGACAACAATATCTTTAGTGGGGATTATTCATGCAAACATGTAAATTTAATGGTCCTTCAATGCAAATTTATTATATGGTCCATTGCGTTCTTATTCCATGAGGTAAATAATTAAAAACTTGTATTAATAACAAATGTTAGCATAATGTGATAAAATTGTGGAAAAAATATTAAGGATGCAATTTTCAAAGGGTATAAACGAAGGAAAGGTAATTTAAGGTACAATAAATTGGGGTCATATTGTAAAATTAGACAAAGCTGGATAATTTTTTTAACCTATTTTTTTTGTCAGTTTTTATTATTTTAGGTCGTTTAATTTTTTTAATAAGATTTATTTATTTTCTTATAGAACGTATGTCTTAAGGACATAGGTTAAAAAAAAACTGTTTTTTAAACCAAAGTTTGATCTTGAAAATGGAACAAAATAGTTCGTAATGTGAAAATATGTTTCTATGTAAAAAGTGTATTTAATTATTAAAAATTAGAATATTAATTCAAATAATTTTATTTGAAAAACTAAGAAACTAAAATAGAGGCTCAAAACAATAGTAGACCGTTAAATTAATTAAACCACAAGGAGTCAAAACACTAATTTCCATAGGTAATTAGTCAAAGTAGTCCCCCTAAACTCAAATTAAACTACAATTCTCTCCTTAATTTTTCAACTATATTTGGTTTATTCCCATTTTAATACCCAAAATTCTCCACCTCCCACTCAAAACTATGTCTTTGTGTACACTTTTCACTTTCTCTCTCCCTCTCTATCTTTCGCCTGTGATTCACCACTTACCCAGTTCCCTCCATGGCGGATTAACCATGAATCTACCCATTTCTTCCTCCTTCCATGTTCAACAAAGTTGAATGTGGATTCTCATCAAATTCCTACAGAAAGATAAAACATTTCGCCACAATATCCGGAAATTTGAGCTTCCCAAGTTCTCAGAGATTGAAATTTCCTGAAATTTGATTTTAATTCCCACTACTCACCACCACACCAAGCCCAATTCTTTGCTTATTAGGGTTAGGGTTTTTTTTTTCTACTGAGTTGCTGTTCTTCTTGCGTTGCCAGCACAGCTCGTGGGGCTTTCTCTAATCTTGCTTCAAGTTACCGATCTCTTAAATTAATAGTTTATTCGGTTTCCAGTTCACCTTTTGTATATGGTTTGTGGAATTGGTACTTCCTGTTCTTTCTCACCATTCAGCAGGGCTTGCTTCTTTATGGGACTGAGATGATGCTGCAGCTGAAAGTGATTTGGTACTTGTTCAATCTGTGTGCCATTGCTTTGGCTTGGACTGTTCGAGGATCTACAGGTACTGTTATTTAATGACCTAATTGGTATTTTTGGGCACAAATCTCATGTGGGTTTTAAATTTTATGATCTGGGTACCTTCTATAATGCATGTTCTATTTCTGGTCCGGCTAGTTGATTCTGATTCCTTTGTGGTCTGGGTACATTGCTTATGATCTTCTATATTGTGTTTAATTGATTCTAGTGAGGGGGAATTGGGAATCAAATCAATGGAAGGTAAGTATGAGTTGGGTCTCTATCACTGATGATGCTCCTAAGGGCCCCTAAATTTACTTGTCTGAGACAATGTGGGTGATAGCTCAAAGTTTATTTTGAAGCTACCATCTCATTTTTCAAGCTTTGTTGTTCAATTCTGCAATTGCATTGATTTTCATGGTTATATCTGTGCTTATTATGAATGAGTCTGGAGATTTAGGAACTTGGCACTTTTGATCTGTCATCACTACTTTGTCTTCCCTTTTTTCTGGTTGGTTCTGTTTGGCTCAGTGTCTCCATAATTCGACTAATTTCATTTATAGTTTGACAATAGAGTGCCTGAGCTCCATAAATGATTGAATTGATTCTCATTTAAAGCGGTCGAAGCGTTTATTGAGTTTAATTTGTGCATTTAGCAAATAAAGGTTCTGAAAATATCTTTGGGTAGAGTATTTCAGTGAATGAAGTCATTGGCTTAAGTAACCAAGGCATCAAATATATTCCATTTTTGCATCCAGGGAACCACATAATGGCCCTTTACTTCCTTTTGTCCTTCTCTCTTCTATCCATGCTTTTCAAGTCACCTTTCAACTTTATTCATTGTCTATGCTAATAATACATCAAAATTATTAGTGATACGGATTTTTTTTTTCGTTTGCATCCAGGGTTTACTACATTTGCCTTCTCTGTGGAAGAACAAAAACTTAGTTACATACCCAGTGCAGCTCCATTCTTGAATGGTAATTTTCAATTGTACTAGTGCAGTAATACTTCAGCATTTTCCCCATTTGATTTACAGATAATTTAATAGAAATTTTGGTTTTGATGTAGGATCAACCGTTCAGCCTCCGCTAACATCTCGTCCCTTTGAGTCTTCTCCGCCAGGCCCACCACAGCTGCCTAGTACTCCTACCCTATCACCAAATCAGTCAGCAGTTGCACCATCCACCAAAAATCCACCTAGTCCTGACACGTCTATTAAAATTTCCCCTTCTACTGAACCGCCCTCTTCAGCTCCACCACCGCTTCCTCAGCTGCCATTACATGATTTAGCTCCATTAAATCCAACACAAGCTCATGCTCCACCTCCGGTTGTTCTTCCACCTCATAATGTAACTCCCTCACTGCCTGTTGTTTCCCCACAAGCTAGTGTGCCAATTGCTGTTCCATCCCATGTTCCACAGCCACCTGTTACACCATCTCATGTTTTTGCTCCACCACCACTGGTTTCTCCACCTACATCAGCTACAACGCCACCTTCTATCACTTCCCCTGCAATTCCCCCGTCTATTTCATCTTTATCGCCACCTGTTCTACCACTACCTTCTTCAAAAGCGCCTCCTCCTCAACCGTCCAAATTTGCTTCACCACCATCAATAGTAGCCATGCCATCTCATTCCGTATCTGCATTGTCACCTCAAGCTACACCAACACACTCTAAGATGCCAAATCATCCAGCTTCACCATCTCCACTGCTAGAAGTTATGCCGTTAGCTGTGCCTTCTCATGAATTTGGTTCCCCGCCTGCTATGCCACCAAAACCCCGTGCTCCATCCCAATCTTCAGCTCCACCAGCTCAAGTAATCCCATCTGATGTTACAGCTCCGCCACATCCTTCTGCTACCCCACCCATTACTTTGCCATCCCATGCTTTGGTTCCGCCTCCCGTTGACAAAAGTCTAGTTTTAGCTTCACCTCCAATTAATATGCCAAATGTTCCACCACCCAACTCCACTATATCAAAAGGTCCTTCAACTCAATCTCCTCTTCCTGAACCAGCACATGCATCAAATCCACCGCCTATTGTTTTGTCATCACCACCTGGCGCTGTACCATCACATGTTTTGGCTCCACCCCCAACTCATACGCCATTCATTTCAGCTCCACCACCCAATGCCACTATTTCTCAACAAACTCCAGCTCCACTTCCTCCTTCTCCACCAATACATGCCTCAAATCCACCACCCCGTTTAATGCCACCTATTGTTTCATCTCCCCCTCCTGATGCTGCACCGTCTCATGATTTGGCTTCATCTCCTCCTCCCGAGTCACATTTTTCAGCCCCACCACCCAATGCTACTATTTCTCAAAATTCTTCAGCTCCACTTCCTCCTGCTCCACCAATGAATGCCTCAAATACACCACCCCATTTAGTGCCACCTGCTGTTTCATCTCCACCTCCTGATGCTGCACCATCTCATGATTTGGCTTCATCTCCTCCTCCCGAGTCACATTTTTCAGCTCCACCACCTGATGCTACTATTTCTCAAAATTCTTCAGCTCCACTTCCTCCTTCTCCACCAATGAATGCCTCAAATACACCACCCCATTTAATGCCACCTACTGTTTCATCCCCACCTCCTGATGCTGCACCATCTCATAATTTGGCTTCATCTCCTCCTCCCGAGTCACATTTTTCAGCTCCACCACCTGATGCTACTATTTCTCAAAATTCTTCAGCTCCACTTCCTCCTTCTCCACCAATGAATGCCTCAAATACACCACCCCATTTAATGCCACCTACTGTTTCATCCCCACCTCCTGATGCTGCACCATCTCATAATTTGGCTTCATCTCCTCCTCCCGAGTCACATTTTTCAGCTCCACCACCCAATGCTACTATTTCTCAAAATTCTTCAGCACCGCTTCCTCCTACACCAATGAATGCTACAAATACACCACCCCGTGCTATGTCACCTATTGTTTCATTGCCACCACCTGATGCTGCACCATCACATGATTTGGCTCCATCTCCTCCTGCAGAGTCACAGTTTTCACCTCCACCTCATAGTAAGCATAATTTCTCTTCCCCACCAATCACTTCCCCTACATCAAAAAATGCTTCAAATTCACCAAGTTCATCAGTGCCATCCCATGCAACAGCTCCATCAACTGCTGCTGAGCCTCCTGTTACCGCATCTCCTCCATCAGCCCACATGTTACCATCAGGATCTTTGCCACCAGTGACCTCAAACTCATCAGGTACAAAATATATGAGCTCGTTTGATGTCCTGGGTTTCTTCTTGCCGAAAAGAATATTGCCAGAATAATTAAATTTGGGTTTCAGAATTGGAAAAAAACTTATGAACAATGAGACTAACGCAAGTGGATTTATAGTCGAACATCATCAATTATAAACCGAGTCATATTGATTACCACCATTTTAAAAACATCTGCCAACTATTGCTTTAATTATTGTTATTATGATAATGCAGCACCATTGGCAGCTCCTCCAGTTAGATCACCGTCCTTTGATCCAGTTGTACCCAGAGAATCTCCGTCTATTCCACCAGGTAAATCGGTTTTTTCTTAGTATAATTTCTGTAGATTTATGAGTTAGGCGTCCAGTTTTCTTCACGACACTCTTTTTATTCTATATTTTCTAACCGGTGTGCTTTACAGTTTGATTTGAAATGCATCTTATGATTTATGTCTATATGTCTATATTTGAATAGGTGAAAACTTGCTTCCGTTTATGCGCTTATGAACAGCATGTATAAATATGACCTAAAAACAACTCTTGAATGTGCTATAACACCCAGATGATGCAGTTACCCTTTTGATCACATTGTTAAGACAAATTCTGCACATAATGAAAGGCTATGGAAAGAATGTGACCCCTCATAGATTTTGATCATAGAAGCATTATTCAGGGTTTATCACCAAGCTCTGTGCCCTGGGTGTTTTCTGTCTCGTTATTTCCTATCATTAGTCTTTCTATGGTGGTGGTTTATCAATTTTAAGCTCTTGGTGAGTGATTAAGTGAACAAATCTTCCCTAGTCAAAACCTAATCCTGTATGTTCATCCATTCTGGTCTTTGTGAATGTAGCTACTAAATTTATCTATCCTGAATGACGCGAATTAAAATTTGTGAAATATGCAGTTTGCTCATTATTTTATTAATTTCTTTATCAAAGCAGTTTTGTATTTGTTTCCGATGTGGTTTTGTTGTTATTATGCTGCATATTCAGTAGTAGTCAATTTGAGGCACTTGAATGCGCAAAGGGATAATCGTTTAGGCTTGGCTGTATATGTTTTATCCTATTTCTATGGCTAATTGGTCACGTGGTGATAAGTTGCTTTTTTTTTATACTTTTCTCAATATCTTGTAATATGGTTCTTAGTAGCTATAAGAAATCCTATTCTCTTCAAAATGTAATATCTTAAATATTTTTGTACAGAGGCTCAATTGCCACGCGTATCAAGCCCAGCTCCAAGCATTGACCAAAGAAGACATCAAGTTCCAGTTCATGTAGCTCCCAGTGGGCCAACAAATCCACTATCACCTACTAATGATCACCCAGAACAAGGTAATAAAAAGAAGCTTGTTGATGTCACGTTGATTAAAAAGAATTTTATGTGCAAAGGATGAAATATTCATTCCCATGATCTTCTTTGAACATCCTTTGCTATCATGTGAATTCATTCAAAATAGTATCTCATCATTCTGCAACATAATAGGAGCTTTCTTCATCTTGAATAAATAATGCGAAGTTAAATTACACTTATGTGGTGATGTTTGGTTATGGACATTCACGAGTAGATCATACTCAAATCTGAAAAAAAAAATCGCTTATTGTTCAGCCGTGTATATACAATCAATTCAAAAGCATTTAAATTTTTACCAGCCTTGTAATTTTTTTTGAACTACTTGTAGGCTTCTCACCATCAATTGCTCCCACCGCTACTATTTCACCCCCTATATCTCCAACAGCTGAAGCAGATGATAGCCCTTCATTTTCTCCTTTACCCTCAACGAACAAAACTCATCATCATTCTGCTCCTGAAACTTCACATACTGTACCATCACCAGCTCCAAAGCAACAGGGTAAAATCTTTCTTCCAAAGAAGGTGTTTTCTTGGAATTTTTTTTTATTCTTTTACCGTGCTTATGATGTAACATTCCTTGTGATACAGGTCAAGTTGAAAGTCCACATTCTTTACTTGCTCCAGCACCTGAGAGCACACAGAGATATCACCCTCCAACTAGTCATAACCCAGGTGCCTTATATTTTTCCTGAACAAGGAATGTTATGTTGAGGCATAGCAATTTAGACTTATAATGATCTCTTCATTGCAGGATCTTCAGCAGACACGGCTCCTTCTCAATCGCCTTCAACAGAAAATTACATCAGTCCTGTTCCAATGTCAGCCATACCAGATTTGTCTGGCCACTCTATGAGTAAGTGAAACTCTTCATGCTCATACTTAATTTTATAAATAACGACCAAAGCAAATTCTCATCTATCTATGTCATTTTCCCCCTTTTGAAGCCCCTTTTCTTTCCCCTAAAATTTCTCCTTCTGGGTCTCCAACAAAGGAACCGAACATTGAGCTTGCACCACCCATACTAGCACTACCACCTCCACCTCCTAACCATGGTATGAGCCTCGTTGATTTCAGCTCCTTTACTCCATCTGCTGTGTTTTTTTTGGTAAATTTGACATTATTTGATGGTTATTCTAGATTGCTTATCATATACCTGCCTGGAGCCATATACAAATACAATTCCAGGATCACCTTGTAATTGCGTCTTTCCAATGAAAGTTGAGCTACGAATTGGTGTTGCTTTGTACACCTTTTTCCCTTTAGTTCCAGAACTGGCCCGGGAAATTGCAACGGGCATATTTGTGAAGCCAGCTCAAGTGCGAATCATGGGAGCAAACGCAGCAAGTGAGCAACCTGAGAAAACGCTTCTCCTGATTGACTTAGTACCACTGGGTGATAAGTTCGACAACATTACAGCGTTTTTGATTTATGAGAGGTTCTGGAACAAGCAAGTTGCTATAAGCAAATCCCTGTTTGGTGACTATGAAGTACTCTATGTGCAATATCCAGGTAAACTTATCCTAAAAATTCCCGCTCTATCACTCTCTTATTATATAGTTTTTTATTTATTTATTTTGAAGCTCTGTGAAATTGCAGGTCTTCCTCCTTCTCCTCCCACAGCTCCTTCAGACATTGCTGATATCAATGGAGGGGTTTATCCTGGGGATAATGGTAGTAAAATCCATCCTTTGGGAGTCGATGTTACAAAGAAAGGACATAAAAACAGACTTAGCGGTAGTCTTATAGCGATTATAGTCTTCTCAGCTGTTGGAGCTGTGCTTCTGTGCCTCTTACTTGGCTGGATTTTGCTGTTCAGACATAGAAGACATGTTAACCAATCATCAGAAGCACCACATACTTATCCAGCTTCTGTTGCAAGATCAACAGGTATAATGCAATTATTGCATAATATAACGAAACTTTTGTTTTATGTTCCTTATGATTAAACGAGAACTGTGTATGGCAGGTCCAACGGGACAATCAATTGGAAGTCGCCCAAGTTTTTCACTGTCATTTGAATCGAGTGTTGCTGCATACACTGGATCAGCTAAGACTTTCAGTGCAAGTGAGATTGAGAAGGCCACCGATAACTTCAACCTTTCAAGAGTACTCGGGGAAGGCGGATTTGGACGTGTTTACAGTGGCGTTCTTGAAGATGGAACCGAGGTTGCTGTAAAGGTTCTCAAGAGAGAGGATCAGCAGGGTGGCCGGGAATTTTTGGCTGAAGTTGAGATGCTTAGTCGGCTTCATCATAGGAACTTAGTCAAGTTGATTGGTATATGTGTAGAGGAGCATGTTCGGTGCTTAATTTATGAACTCATTCGAAATGGAAGTGTTGATTCTCATCTACATGGTATGAAACTAGCTCTTTCTTCCTTAAGCGTCCGTTTAGATTGCCGCATTTAATGCAAATTAATACATTAAATGTGCGATCCAAACGGAGGCTAAAAGGGTAATTTGTGTTAAATTTTAATGTTCGTGGTGATGCTATGATTTTTTTTCCAGGGATAGACAAAGAGAGTTCACCACTTGATTGGGGTGCCCGGATGAAAATAGCGCTTGGTGCGGCTCGTGGTCTAGCTTACTTACATGAAGATTCGAGCCCCCGTGTCATACATAGGGATTTCAAAGCCAGTAACATTTTGTTAGAAACTGACTTCACACCCAAAGTTTCAGACTTTGGTTTGGCAAGAACTGCAATGGATGAAGAGAACAGGCACATCTCGACACGTGTCATGGGAACTTTTGGGTATGAATTCTCTCTTTGTTCCTGAAACAAAGTAGTACTAACTACTAAGGGTGCATTTGGATTGCCCCATTTAATGCATCAAGTTGCGTTAAATGTTGCAATCCAAACACACCTAAGTCCTAAGTTAAACCAAACCATCTTACATAAAACCACCTATTGTATAAAAATTTGCATGTTACATTCATTACATGCACTTTGTTAGCAATTCAACTCTGGTATTCTCACCTTATAAATACATTAAAAAAAGATAATATATCCAAAATATTTTTTGAAAATGTGCTTTAATAATGTTATTCACATCTAGGCCTTTTTTACACACCCTCTCGATCCTAAGTCGAGGGAAGGGTGGGTACATCCTGACCTCCCAGACCCTGCCCGAGGCAGGTCCACACTGGGTGTTATTGTTGTTGTTGTTGTTGTTGTGCTTTAATAAGTTAATTTGGACATTTCAAGTTTTTCTCAAAATGGGTAGTTACGTGCAAACTAGCCTTATAATAAGGGTGGTTTTGTGTATAATGATGAATTTAATTGGGTATCATATCAATTGCATATTCAGTTATTCACATGGAAGTTAAAAACTTGCAGGTACGTCGCTCCTGAGTACGCGATGACAGGCCACCTTCTGGTAAAGAGCGACGTCTACAGTTACGGAGTCGTCCTTCTCGAGCTCCTAACGGGTCGGAAACCCGTAGACATGTCGCAACCGCCGGGCCAAGAAAACCTCGTAGCCTGGACTCGTCCGTACCTCACGACCAAAGAAGCCCTGAAATCGATCATTGACCCGGGCCTAGGACCCGACATATCCTTTGACAACGTGGCTAAAGTGGCCGCCATTGCATCCATGTGTGTCCAACCCGAGGTGTCCCACCGACCCTTCATGGGCGAGGTCGTGCAGGCTCTTAAGCTCGTGTGCAACGAGGCAAAAGACGAGCTCGACGAGATGTCCCCGAGGAGCGAGAACTTGTCCCGGGATCAGGACGTTGAGAAGGCATTATCGGGGTCGGATGTTTTCGGTGGGACGGAAACCGGGATCGGGTGTAAGGAGTCGGGATTGGGGTCGAGATCGGGTTCGGGATCGTTCCGGAGGCATTCGTCGTCGTCTGGGCCGATCGGGGGCGGGAGGAGCTGGAGGTTTTGGAAGAGGGGTAGAACGACGTCGTCTAGAGAGGATGTTGTTGGTGAGAATGGGTTGTACAGGTTTTGGTCTGGTTCACATTGACATGTAATTTCTTTTTTGATCTTGTAGGGTTTATGAGATTTGGAGAGGGTGGGAAATGCTTGTATGCATTGTACAGATGATTAAATTATTGTATCATGGTTTTGTTTCATTGTTTATTAATCAATCTCATCCATCAAGAACACAAGCAACTAATTGATAGATTGTATTGTATGATGGAGCTAGGTACATAAATGTGTTAAGAGTATAAGAGCTAGAGCTAATTATTGGACACATTTGATATAGTGCATTACAACAAAAACAACATTGACCCAGTTTTGATACAGTGCATTACAACAACAACAACATTGATCTAGTTTTGGTTCTGCTAAAGCGGAATTTGGGGGGGTCAAGATGGAGGTACCTCAGGCCGAAAGTCGGGAATACGCCCGAAAGGCCCGAGGGGGCCGCCAAGACACCAACACCTGCACAAAACTAGTAAAGTGAAGCGAATAACAAAACCCACAAAACCACAAAATAGTTAAACGACAAAAGGCCAAGAGTAACATAGAACACCAATGTCGAGACGACAAAACCACCCTGGGATCTCTATTTCTGACAGCTAGTTGTCCTTCACCCTGATCTTCTCCCTCCAAGTGTCAAATCTGCTAAAATTCCTAAGAGGTTGATAAAGTGCATTAGTGTCAAAAAATGTATCTTGGGTCTCAAAAGAAAAGCTACAAGAAGCTAAAAAGTTGGGAATTTTAGGGGGGTGGTGAAAGAAAAGATGATGATAGACTTGGTAGGATTATTGGATTAATGTTTTCCCATAGCCTACCAAATAAAGTAAAAGCAATTTGGTAATTCTAAAGCACATGATAGAAAAGTATATACAGTATTCAACAAGTAGCAATCAAGCTAGAGTGTTATAGGATATATAGGAGGAGGTTATTATGATTTAGTAGTCCATGAAACTAAAACAAATGTGGAAATTCTTTTGCTAAGCCTTAGGTTCTGAGTTTTTCAATTGATGTCCTAACTCTTAAGATTCTTGCCAGTGGTGCTTTTGAGGTTTTGAGTTTTTCGGTTGGTGTTCCTTTTCGGTTTGAATTGATTGAATTCAAGTCTATTATTGTGTTCCTCACCCTCAAGTTAGTAGGATTCGACTATTAAAATACTCAAATTCATATATGAACCATCCCGAATTCAAAAATTAGTGCAATATGCTTAGAATGGAATTTCATGAGAAAATAAAAGGATTTCATAAGAAATTGCATACATGAATTGATACCAAGATTTCTATCCTATATCACAAGAGCAAAGAATAAGAAACTAATTTAAATTTTTTTTGCTAGATTTATAGATTTAGAATGTGTTAATTCTTGTAATATACTAGGATTTATATTTTCTTTTTTAGGGTTTTAATATCTACATCTAAAGGTATTTTAAATAAAAAGGACCACCTTATATTCTTTTTACAAATATATTTTTATAATCTATCTGATTAATGTGGGTTCATGGATACATATTAAAAAATTAAATTTAAAAAATGATGTATTATTTTTTAAAATTGAAATGGGTGAACCCAAAAAAAAATTAAATCAACAAACTAATAGTATATCTTCTAAACTTGGTTTTATCAATGTTAGAAAAATCCTTTAATAACATCACTCTCGTTTTTCCAAAAAAAAAACCCGAAACATTATTATTATTTTTATCTTGCTTTTTGGCTTGTCCGGTTCGATCGGTCAGCACTATATATCCAAATCGGATACTCCGTGGTCTTATTTTGGGGTGACTCTCTCTCAATACCAGTTTTTTTCATACACAAAACCAAAGAGATTCGAACTCAAACATCTTGAACAATACTTTATCACTAGACCAACTGAATATTGATAACATTATTATCTTTTGATTACACATTTGGTAGGACTTGAATCTATATGCTAGGGTTTTGCTACACTTCTAGCTACTTGTTTGCATGGGTCATAATAAACCTAGAGCAAAGAAAAATATATATATATACACATTTCACTCATAATGTGATGGTTATGCCATCCTTTTCATGCCCTACATTTTAAGCCTTAATCATAATCCTCAAATTGCAATCAAACACTAGTTTGAAAAGCCCTCAGATTCTCCTAATCATCATAATCCTCAAATTTTGTATGGACTACTTTTGCTTTCTCCTTTCTAAATTCTAATCATAATAATGTGATTCGATCTTGTGAGATGTTATTAGAGCTAGCTAGGCTCTCCTTTTACTTTCCCTTTTTCTTTCTAGTTTAATTATTCAAACTAAACAAAAATTAATGATTAGTTCGTTGAGATCTAGTTCATACTTAGGGATGCATTACATGTGTGGAGCATATAAGTAGGTTAACTTATGATCATATACTCCCTCCGATTCATATTAAGTGTCACTTTAACTCTTTTTTGTTGATTCATATTTAGTGTCGTTGGGAAATAATTCTACTTTTTTTCAATTAAATACCACTATTTTACAATTACTTTTCACAGTTTTTGGTGGAAGAATTTAATACTCTCGATCTCATTGGAATTCAAATACCACGTTAGCACACATGAGGATAGTAACCAATTGTTGCATGTTTTCTTAATTATTGTTAATTAATTACCGTGTTTTTTGAGGATTAGAGGATACTTTTAAAGATTATTTATGATATGACTCCCTTAATTAATTCATGTGCAAATACATAAAACGTCACTAAATTTGAATCGGAGGGAGTATAATAAAATGAATTTTAGGTTTTTTTTGTCAAATTATCACTTGCACTATGCTATAAATAGATGACAATCTCGCTCGCACGCAGATATATGATTTATCTAACCCGAAAATCGGATGAAAATCTAAATAAATAAGGTGATGTATGCGAATGAAGGTCCTTCCCTCATCACCCGACCTGATCTATACGAAATATACATATAATTGGGTAAGGTATATATATAAAATAATATCTAATAATATTTAAACTTTAGATAAAATGCATGAAACCTTACTATAGATATGAAATCATCAAATGAAACCTTACTATAGGAAAACATCAAATGAAACCTTACTATAGATATGAAATCATCGTTCATAGCACTGATAATTATTTATTGAGATGATTTGACTCAAAATAATTAAATTAACATAAATAATGATGACTTGAGCTTAATTAATTACGTGAATGATGATTAATCAGCACCCAAATTCATGATTTTGTAATTTTATGCCCACTAACTAATGGTGTTCATTTTGTTCTAACTTTATTTGACACAACAAGTCAATTCAAATCTAAAATTCGTTCTACGTACCCCAAATGAAAAGACGAAAATTGTAATGTAAGGAGAAATGAGACCAATGATTTTACATTATAATGCAGGATTTTGTATTAAACCGTGTATTATAAATTTATAATAGTAAAAAAATTTATATTATAATACGCGGTCTAAATAGACTCGAAGATTGAGACCAAGGATCGTTGAAAATATTAGTTTGTTTGTTTGATGAAGGTCGGATTATTAATTGAGAATCACCCTAAAAAAAGATTTACTTAGATATAAATACATTAATTAGCTATACAATTCTATTTTTACTAGAGAGACCAAGTAAAATCACAACTCAATCCAATGTCATTGTCTTTGTCTCTTTTGATCATGAATTTTCCAATTCATACAACTTAGATGAATCTATACGACCGACACTAACACAGTATATATTCATGTAAAACAAGGTCAAGATTATTTGCAAGTCAATTTGAATTGGTTTTTGTGTTAAATATGATGTCAATAATTAATTCTTCCAATTTTTGATTGCAACAAATTTAAAGGAGATGAGTCCCAATCTTGCTACCAAGACATTAGAAAAAACAATTGGGTTGTCTTTTTAATTTGGTACGGTTGAAAACTATTTGAATTGATCTACTAATATATGTGACCTAACTAAAAGTTAAGAACCCCAAAATATTTTCTAGATTTAGGCTGTCTTTTTATTGTGATGAAAATGATCACATTAGTTTACACCTATCAATGATCTAGCTAGCTAGTTTTTTTTGGTGAAAAATTGACAATCAATGAGCTAGGTACATTTGTCAAGTCTAAAAAGTTTTTGGCCATGTATGCAATTTACTAGTTCGGTGTTTTTTTTCCAGCTTTTAGATGAAAAGTTACTTGTCAATGAGCTAGGTGTACATTATTAATGAGCTAGGTACATTGTGATGATATTGGTGACCATTAGATTGTGAGTTTGAATCTCTCTTCTCATTATTATAGCTTAAATGTCTCCTATATATGAATAAAAAAGATTAAACGTCACTTAATTTTTATAATTAGATTCTGGTCTTTTCGGTGTACATTATTATACTACATAGATGTAATTTTAAATACAATACTTTTATCCATAAGAAGTTAGATAAAAAAATTTTAAATTCTAAAAAAATTATAAAAAAATTATAAAAAATATAAATCCACAAATCTAGCAATTTATGACTTAGAAAGATCGCGGTCTAGTTCCATAGTGTTTCATCCACCCCAATTGCAGCTGATTCAGTTCTTCGTGATATCATTCATAAAGATGCCATAAGACGGTCTATTTCTCGTTAATTTTGATCCCCTGATATTTTCGTGTATCAAAAATATACATATTATGATTCTGTAGTTCTAACATATGTAATATTTAAAATTATCATTTTCATAAACTAAACCTTAAAAAGAAAAAAACTAAACAAGAGTTACTAACCTTAGCGGATAAAATCAAGCACAAAATTTCTAAATAAAACTTCTTAATCTATATTCTTAAGACAAGGGTGAGGTTCATGTGAGAATGGTTCTCCATGAAAGAAATAAGAATGAATCTCAACCACTCATCACGCGCACGCAAAAAAATTACCTTGGTGGTGTGAATTTCGGAAATCACCGTGTATAATCTTATATGTGACTGTGCGTCTGTGCGTTTTCATCTAACATGACCGTGCATTTTCATATAAAATAACCGTGTAGGCATTTTCACATTGGTGGTGTGAATTTCGGAAATGATTGTGTATAATGTTGTATGTGACCGTGCGTTTTCATCTAACATGATTGTGAGTAGTTTTCATCTAACATGACTGTGTAGGCATTTTCACCAAATGTGCCTTGTATTACATATGAAAAAAGTCATACACAATGAGATAAGAGCATGCACAGTCGTTTTTAGTGAAAAGGCACATTCATTTTCACTTAAAATGCATAGTCATGTTAAGTAAAAATACACAATCATTCGTCACATATTGCACATTCATTACACACTCACATGTAAAAATCATACACGATGAGGTAAGAGTATCTGAGTATGCACAGTCGTGTTAAGTGAAAATGCACAGTCATGTTTTAGTGAAAATCACAATCATTCGTCATATTGCACGCTCATTACACTCACATGAAAAAAATCACACACGATGAGATAAGAGCATGCACAATCGTGTTAAGTGAAAATACACAATCATTTTAAGTGAAAAGGCACAATCATTCGTCACGTATTGCGCACTCATATGAAAAAAATCACACACGATGAAATAAGAGCATACACAATTGTGTTAATCGAAAAGGCGCAGTCGTATTAAGTGAAAAAGCACAATCATGATCAGATTTTACAACTTCGAAGGTTCAAAAAAAATTACGCGTGTAATCTCAATCATAGATATATCCCGATCAAACGACTGAGATATATTCTCATTTCTTTTCTTAGTAACATAGGTTTATTCTAAGACTCTGAATATATTATTTGTAATGTTTATCTACTTGAAGTTTTCCTTGATCAAGTTCCAAGTATTTACACAATCTATGCATTCAAACACTCAATTGCTTGTGTTGTTTGACCATTGAAACAATTTTTGTTTGAACTGACTTATAAGGTAATGTACTTTGAGCCTTTGACTATTTCATCAGATTGTACTTTGCATGATTTTATTAGACTTAACCTAATTTCAAACTACAAACTACCTTTTTCCTCTTGTCTTTTTATCAAAAAAAACTTTTTACCGGGTTGAAAAACAATTTGTTTTTTTTTACCGCAGTAAAAATCTGCTATGGCGGTAAATTCCCGATTCTCCTAGAAAAAAGAGCGAAAATGGCGAATGAGACAGAACAGGTGAGGTATCCGGCGTCCATTTCCGTCGACGGCGATCGATCGCCGGCGATTGATTTGAAATCAAGGTGACGAATTCAAATCGAATCGACGACTTGTTTTGTTTTTGCCGGTGACTAGAGAATCCGTCGACTTCAAATGAAATTCAATCATTTTTCCTACATGTTTTTCTCCGTCGAGAATTCGCACTTGGATTTGTGAATTTTGATGTGACCGAAGGATCTAGGGTTAGATTGCTAAAACTATTGATGCGTTTCCATGATTAAAGTCGGTTGTTTTTACTTTGCTTAGAGTTGTTCGAGATTGGTATTTGGGGATTCGAATCCATTTGAGATCGTAACCCTAGAAATTTGAATAGTTTCGGGATTTGGGATAGTTTAATGCAAACAATTTTTTTATATGATGCTGTAGTTTCTTGTA
Source organism: Fallopia convolvulus (assembly GCA_964016875.1). NCBI lineage: Eukaryota > Viridiplantae > Streptophyta > Magnoliopsida > Caryophyllales > Polygonaceae > Fallopia > Fallopia convolvulus. The sequence goes on along the minus strand of OZ024718.1, from coordinate 2,337,538 downwards.
TTTGTGCACACTTAGGTATTGATGATGATGAATCGGATTAAACAATTCGATGCTTGATCTGGTTGTGCATCTGTTCTCTGTATGAAAGTTTATGCAAAAGGCTCTAGCTTGTTTACTTTTACAGAGTGAATGATTTGCATCTCTTTTTCAACTCACTTTAACTTCTTGGTTCATGGGGTGCATTCTCATGCTCATTGGCTTTTATACACTGTCTTTGAGATGGATTTAGTCCCTATATCAATTTTAGTACATTCTAATTAAATTCAGTTACTATTGTCACATAGCTGAATTTCAGCTTGTCTGATTCCGCTACAGCGGAACCTCACTGGATCAATGTTGTTGTTGTTTAACTTCTTGGTTCAATCCCCTCCCTTAAATCTCCATGTCTTCTTAATTGTGGTTGTAGAATGACTTGATTACTGTGCAAATTAGCAAAAGCCTCTCAATTATTCTGCTCTCATTGAGATTTGATCATCAATTCATCATCATCAGCAGCATTGCAGCAACAGTAAAAAATATCAGCATTAGATTTCAGTTGGTGGGGGCACTGTAAGTAAACTCATGGTGGTGATTGGTAGACAAAAGATGAACAATCATACACTAGACTACTACTTATCATGATTTATGTATACTGATTTCAGGAAGAAGAAAAAAAGAGTGGGGTAGTAAAAAAGGCAAAAGTCTACCGACATATGTTGTTGTTATCAGAATACATGTTTAATTATTTGATCAATGAAAACTATGCTAAGATATATGCCAATTATTGCACAGGCATGTGTATTTTGTGTTAGTTGGGATATAGTCAGTTGTAGCTAGTGACAAGGAGCTAGTTATCTGGATGTTTTTCTCATAGAGCATGATCTGATTCTCTTATCTGTTTTCTTTTGTGTTCCATTGAATACTAATTAGGAGTAAGACTATAAGAGGTTAATCATCATCTCCAATCAAAGCTTTGAAACTGCCACTTGAGTACTTGACTTTGAATAGATTGTGTTCTTATTTTTTTGACAGGTATGATCTTAACTCTCAATTGCTACAAGCTGTATCCCCAATGAGATAGGCTAAAGAATATATAAAGAAGCCCATCCCTTCTCTTTCTATACTTCACACAAATATATATATTTCAACTGTTTTTTTATTTTCCCTAGCTCACTTATAAGTTCCTTATCAGCATAGTCTTCCTCACCACACAATCCACTTTGCTTCTCCCACCAACCTCTCTTTCTTTCTCTCTCCCAAACTCCTCTCTCTCTTTCTCTAACACTTTCTTTACTCTCTCCTTGTACAAGAAAAAGCCTGAACTCAGAAGGAGAAAAATGGGGGTTAAAAGGCCAAAAGTGGTGATAATTGGGGCTGGAATGGCAGGTATAACAGCTGCCCACAAGCTCTACACAACAGAAAGCTCAAGAGATCTCTTTGATCTCTGTGTGGTTGAAGGTGGAACAAGAATTGGTGGAAGAATCAACACCTCAGATTTCTGTGGTGACAGAATTGAAATGGGTGCTACTTGGATTCATGGAATCATTGGGAGCCCAGTCCACAAGATTGCCCAAGAAATCAACTCCTTCAAACCAGATCAGAAGCCATGGGAGTGCATGAGTGGCTTCACTAATGAGAAAATGTTATCACCCACAACAATTGCAGAAGGTGGGTTAGTCTTGAATCCAACTTTTGTTGAACCCATTTCTTCATTTTTCAGCAATCTGATGCAAACTGCCCAGGATGGTGGTAATGATGAGCTAGAGTGTGTCAAACAGTTGAGCCTTGGTGGGTTCTTGAGGCAGGGTCTAGAGCATCATTTGGAGTCAATAAAGAGTCAGAATGAAGAGATGAGGAAAAATTGGAGTCAGAGAGATCTTGAAGAAGCCATTTTTGCAATGCATGAGAATACCCAGAGGACTTACACAGGTGCAGGAGATCTGTTCAGTTTGGACTATGATGCTGAGAAGGAGTACACAATGTTTCCAGGGGAAGAGATCACGATTCCGAGGGGGTATACGAGCGTAGTCGAGTCACTGGCGTCGGTTTTGCCATCTGGGGTGATTCAATTAGGCAAGAGAGTGGTGAAAATTGAATGGCTTGAGCAAAAAACCAGGCCTGTGAAGCTGCATTTCAGTGATGGGTCAGTTTTAGAAGCTGATCATGTGATCTTGACCATGTCACTTGGTGTGCTGAAAGATGGTGTCTGTGAAGAAGGATCAAGATTGTTTAGCCCTCCACTTCCTGAGTTCAAGAGGGATGCAATACAAAAGCTAGGGTTTGGTGTTGTCAACAAGCTCTTCCTAGAGCTATCACCTGAGCAAGAAACTAACAGCAATGAGAAGAAGGGATTATTGTTGTTTCCTTTTATGCAGATGGTATTTCACAGGCCGGATTCGGAGTTTAAGCACAAGAAGATTCCATGGTGGATGAGGAGAACTGCTGCAATCTATCCAGTCTATGACAATTCAAGAGTACTCTTGTCTTGGTTCGCTGGGAAAGAGGCGCTAGAGATCGAGTCCCTTGACGACAAGGCGATTATTGATGGAGTGTCGGCTACCGCCTCGTGCTTCTTGGGAAATCATTCATATTGCAATGGTTCAAGTTCATCTGGGTTCAAGTTTACAAGGGTTTTGAAGTCCAAATGGGGGAGTGATCCTCTGTTCATGGGTTCATACAGCTATGTTGCAGTTGGATCAAGTGGTGATGATTTGGACACCATGGCTGTGCCATTGCCTAGTGAAAATGAAATCAATGGTGGTGATGAGTCTTCTTCTTCTTCTCATCCTCTTCAACTCTTGTTTGCTGGTGAAGCAACACATAGGACTCATTACTCAACCACACATGGTGCTTACTTCAGTGGGTTAAGGGAAGCCAATAGGCTGATTAAACACTATAGTTGTAACAAGGGTTTGTAAAATTAGCAAGTTGGGCAATTGGGTTTGTTTTGTTTTTTTACTATTATTTTGTTTTTGGTTTTTTGGGGTTATGCATAAGATTTGACACCCCTAGCTATATCTCTATATGTTTTTTTTTTGATAATTTATTTTCAAGGGTGATGTGGTGGGTGTGGGCTAAAGAAAATGAAAGCAAATCTTGGTAGTGAGAGAAAAAAAAGATAGTATCTTTAAGACTACTATTAGTGTGTGGTATTGGACAAGGAAAAGAAAGTTTGGCACAATTTCAGATGTATTTAATTGCAATTTTTAAAACAAGATTCTCTTGATAATTATTCTATGTGGCCATTTTTGGGGCATTCTATGTCACTAGATGCTCCAAAAGTGTTGTTTTCCATCCTAGAAATGTTGAGTGAACACATAAGATGAACTTGTAAACATTTCCTAAGCCAAACCCAAGTTAAAAGATAAATATATTCGTCTTTCTGACTTCTAACCTATACTCTAAGGGCATCAGTTGAGAAATAAGAATCCTATACGATCCTATTTTTGTAAACTACAGAATGCATTGCACTATGTCGCGAACGCTTTATCTAGCTTGAGAGACGCTAATGTACCCTATCGCTAGTTTGATACTGTGTTTTTTTCTTGTCGCATTCGTTTCTCAGATCTCTAAGAATTAATGCTTCTCCTTTTCTGCGTCGTTTTCATTTTCGCGATTCGTACGTGTATGTGTAAATATAACCCTATAGGACTTATGGGGGAATTCATTTAGTAGCATGATTGAAGGTGCATTGAAAGTGAAGCATTCTTTCTTGCACATTGGATCCTACTACTATATTGACCTCTTCCTCTTAAGGGCGTGTTTGGTTCAAAGGGTGTCTTGGTCTAATCACATGGACAGGATCCGGTAAACCCGATGCTTTTCAACTTGGGGAAGGCCCTCACTGATGAGTGATTGGATTCTAGTAATTTACCCTCTTAACCTTTTTGGCACTAGGCTTGTTTGAATTGTAAAAGGCCAAACGAGGCCTTCAACTTTTAGTGCAAGGAATATTGTAGGGGAGGTGTGTGAGTGGCTCTTTTGCTGCTTTTAGGGGACAATTAAATTGAGCTGGTGCTTCTCTGTATTTGTATCTCCTATTCACATGAATAGGGCTAAGAAATCTCTAGGGTCCCATTTTCTTATGTTATGTACAAACCCTTTCAATTGTTGCCTGTCCTTGAAGGAGGCATTTGGTGGGTCGGATTTCGATTCGAGTCGTATTATTTTGGCTTCGAGTCATTTAATTCCGCGTTGTTGTCTAGTTATCCGATTGTCTCTAAACTCGACTTTACCATAAGTTGAGTTCTGGGTTAATTCGCGTCGAGTTTATTGAAGATTTCGTTCATCTGAATATTCGACGATCTCAAGAATGATGATCATTAGACGTTTTTTTGGATGTATAACACCATCGCCCCGGTATAGTTCTGCTCACGCAGGATTTGAGGGTCAAGATGTTGGGCGTATCATCCTGCTCATTGGCTGTTTTATACACTGTTTTTGAGATGGATATAACTCGTATATCAATTTTAGTGCATTTCAACTAAATTCGGTTATTATTGTCGCATAATTGAATGTCAGTTTTCCTTGAATCGATTTGGAGCATTCTCGACCCCCGGAGCACATGGCGCAGTGGAAAAGGGTGGATTGAAAAGGGCTTAGATGCTCCCCAACGGGACTGTAAGGTCTCGGGTTTGATTTTGGTCGTTGCGTCGCATATCCCGCGATTTACCTCCTCCACGATGACCCATGCAGGGTGCAGTTGGGGCGCCCAGGGTGAGCATAATCACCTTTTGGATTGGGAGCATATTCTCCTAACATACATATTCATGGTAACGTTGTACACCACATCTTGACTCCCTAGATCCTACATGAGCAGAACCATATTGAAGCGATGATGATGCTCACGTTGTAAACCCCGAAACTTTCGAATTTAACACTAACCTACAAAGCGTCCTAGTATATTTGAGCGGTTCAAATCTTGTATTACACCAATTTTTTTCAACACTTAGTTCTTTTTGTAATAATTATATTAATAAAATATGATTATATTTTTATTTAATTTGAAAATAAATCAACCAACCATTGATATTGGTGTAAAATATATTGAGAAAATAGAATTGAGAATTGGTGATTTCATTTGATATGTTGTACTTCTTCTAATTAAGAGGCTTTTTTGTTTTCTTTCTCAATTGTACCTCTACTCGAGAATCAGCCCCAATCAGGGAGGTAGAGTAAAATTATGGAGATCTGATTGCTTTGATCCTCTTCTGACATTTTACATGTAAAATTAGTAAGTAAACAAAATAAGGAGCTCTGGCTGCTCTGCTCTCTCTGTGTGCATGCATACAAAATTTATAAAAAAATCAGATATGGCAGAACTCTGCACTTGGGTACAACAATTTGTTGGCCTAAACCCTCTCTATTTATTTAATTATTGTATTAATCATTAGTTTTTTTGCATGGAAATCTGATTTTATTTCAGAATTAATTAATACTCACAACATTAATTGCTATGGAGTAAGGACAATTTTTTTTCTTCTAATATTATTACACAACCTTCAACAAGACCATGTTTTGAAGCATAATGGAGACGACCTGATTGACGCAGCTGCTAAAGATCTTCAAGATCTCATCCTTGCGGATGCACTAAGACGACCAGTGTCTCGATGAACTGGCCCTCCTAATTCTTTCCTGTATAAAAAAAAAAAAACAAGACCATATTTTGAAGTATTGAGTTCTTACTCTTATAGGTCAATGTATACTTATTCCGATTAAAAATAAGTATCGTTTTAGTATTTAAATTTTGATCAATTTTGTGTGTCGTTTTAGGTTGTTTAGGTAATTAATTATGAGTGTGATACTCTGATACGAAAATTATATTATTATTGAAATTTATTTTGTTTAACATATACTCTTTATTCATTAGGTTAAAAGGTGGTGGTCGGTGGATATGTAAAAGGTTATAAGATTTGAAGGCCTCAATTTCCACCTCGACATAGGGCTTCACTATTATTAATTGTCATTTTCATCTTTTTAAACACTTCATCTCCAAAATTTTCCAAATTTTTATATATTAAAGAAACTCCAATTTTATATCCAAATTTTTACCAAACATCTAATAAAAAGTATGTGTTACTAAGTACTAACCCTACACGTATTCAAACCCCATACCTATTCCATTTCCAACCCAAAATTTAAACTAAATGCCCCTTAATTTACAAATTTTATTGGATGCTAGCTTATGAGCTAGTCTACCAATGTGTACTTTAAAAATTACAATATATATTTAAGAATGAACTTAGGAGTTGGTGAGATTTTCAAACTCTAGTGCCAGGCTAGCCGAAAATAAAAGCTTGGTGAGATTTACACCTTTAAAATACAAATCAATAACTTAAATTTATTTTTTCTTATATTTTTTAGGCTCACCCATTTTATAACGACAACTAAATTTTATATATGGAGCAACTTTTCTTATCATGATTTTGGAAATAAATAAATAAAATCCCATTTTACTATATAGTGTGAGACAATTTATTTTTAGCGTGTCCTACTTTTTTTGATAAGGAAAGGAATTCGAAATAGATCGAGAGACCGAGACAAAACTCAGTAGTCGGATAGAACGACAATACACGACAATCAAAACGAAATCAACAAAACAAACAAAGAACAAGGTAAACAAGCAACAAACACCGAGCAAGAAAGCCAAAAGACTTGAGTCCAAGCAGGAGAAAGACACTTCCGCATGTCGGTAGAGGACTAACACAAGCGTATATATAGGTCCGTCAAAGGGCAAGACAACAGGAAGCCGACTTGAGGAGGTGTGATGAATCGCTTGAAAATATACAAGAAACACACCATCGGACAACACCGAAACATAATCTCAAACCACCACTAATCAAATCATGAACTTCGATCGTAATTTGAGACAAACGAAAACCTAGAACAAGATTGCCAAGACACCACTTCCGTTAGAGCAAAAAAATATTTCGGTGTTGGGTATTACCCAAAATTTTGATGATCCTTTCGGAAAATTTCGGTTTATGGTCGCGAGGATGTACCCTTTAAAAGGTAGACACACACAAGGAAACACAACAAAGAAGGATTTCATAACTTAATTCTAAATTTGTTAGTGTTACATTATCAACTAGAGATATTCACTACTCCCTCCCCGTTCAGATAAATTTGTCATTCTTATTTGATTATCTTGCTCAACAAAATTTGTTATTTGACACATTTTAACTCATTGTTCAATAATATTTCGAGACAGAAGGAACTCTTACTGTTCTCGTAACCGGGGGTCAGTGCATAGATAGTGTGTTATTCACAGTGATATACATTACATATGATTTTAAGCAACGAGAGCTCGTAAACTCACTCCTCTTTTTTTTCACATTCTATTCTATCGTCTACTACATAAAATATATGCTCGTGGAAGGGTAGGGACTAGGGAGGCTACCTTGTAAGAGTAAGACTTTTTCTTCTTTTTTTTGCGAGAAAAGTTGTTTTCCCATTAAAAAAGGCGTGGGAGAACGTTGCAAATGCCCGAAACGGACACGACTTCTTCTAAGGCCGGGACGCGGGCTCCCGAAGAGGGAAGCCTAGAAGACCACTGGAAGACACTCGGGACCAACCTCGGCACGCACAAAAACCAAAGGAATCCTGACGCCGCCTAATTAAAAATATTTATATAAATCTAAAATAAAAGTATGAATTTTTTAACAAGATCTGTGGTACTTAGGTTAAATCAAATAATTTTAAATTTTTTTTGAAACAAACTCTACAACGATAAGTTTATCTTTTTTGATAGGCTGGGTCTCGCTCGGTTCGGCACTTTGTGCCTATGTCTGGACCGGAGTTGGGTTGGACCCTGTTAGGGGTGTTGCTCCTTCCAAGCCTCTCTGCTGCATACACACCACCAGAGAGTCTTGAACTCGAGACCTCTGGACAAATGCTTAAACGACCTAGTGCCAATTACCACTAGACCAAGAGGTATTTGGTCAACGATAAGTTTATCTGAACGGAGAGAGTACGATTTTCGTAGATTGATATATCAATCTCTCGATCCAGCTAAATTGAGAGTGAGATGTTCCATGGAAGAAGTATATTACTAGGATCGAACCTTCACATAGTGTGCAATAATTGTGTCGTCGACAATGCATGACCTAAAAAGTGACCTAAGTTAAAATCTTTCTCCCTACCAAACATGACTCCCCATTATTGATATATACATATACATACATTTAGATTTGGAGTTGATTTCCTAAAGGTTATATTTGGGGAAGGGGCTAAAAAAGAGGCCACGATGAATAGTCCAAATCAAAGTGAGTGAAAGATATAGAGAGGGGTCTCTCTCTAGTCTCTATTATTGTAAGATTGCACTGCCAGCATCAATATGATGGGCCCTTTTGTTGTCTCCTTGATTTTTTTCATTCTATCTTTTTCATGATTGTGTTGTGTGTACATCCCTTAATCAAGTTAAAGTTTGATGGATTTGTAAACCAGGTCATTTGAGGTTAGAATACTATTGATGTCTTTGAAATTGCCTATTTATTTTGATATTAATGTCGCTTTCATATCACTCTGATATCACACCGATATCAATAACTCATATCAAATAACATTTATCGATTAATATCACTCTAAGGGCAGTTTATCTTACTCTTAGAGGTTTAATTTGATATTGATATCAAAATATATCAAATACGAATATGAGTATATATGACGTTGGGAGAAAAGTGGGTTTGTTCCATGTCGATCAATAGTGAATAAATAGTAATATATAAGGAAAGGTAAAACTTTACCATTAGTTTAAGTTTTTGGGTTAGAAGGTAGATTTTGACTTTATATCTAAAAAAAGGTCAAACCCCACACGACACTCCATTAATTACGGCTTATTAGAGTTGTAAGATGGTATCAAAGCATGTATGGTCCAGGTTCGTTTCTCTTGGCTTTGGGACTATAGGTACTATAAGATGCTTCCCGGTGATCGGTGTGTTAACTATAAAAAAAATTGAGATGCTAGATCCATTTTCAGGTGTCAACTAAGCTAGGCTGGACATTCAACTTAAGGTGGCATGTTGGGAGAAAATTAGATCGTCCCACATCGACCAATAGTGAGAAAAATAGTAATATATAACCTATTGGTTAAGCTTTTGAGTCATACGGCAAATCCCGACCTTATAAAATGGTTAAACTCAACACGATTCCATTCATCACAGTCCATCGAAAATCTATGATATGACTTATATACATACTCATATCTGATATCGGTACTAAACAGATTTAACCTTGTTTACCTTATTTAAAAATGGAATGGGTCTTGTTCATTTACCTTGTGTCAAGTGGTGAATCAAGAAGTTACAAGTTTGCTTGTAAAATTACATTTTAGCTCGATTTGTATTGTGATTAGGTATTTTAAGCTCTAGCCAATTATATTATGAGTTGAAAACCTCTACTTTAACTCTTAAAATTTTGGGTCAATTCTTGAACTATGTAATTGTGTTTGATACATACAATTTTGTCCTAGTCTTATTCGGATTCATCTTCTTACACAAGAGAAAGAAAAGAAAACTTCTACGAGCCCCACCTCTCGTATCACCATCTAATCGGATATGATTTTGTGACAAGATCTCCGGCCATGTTCTTTTATCCTTCTAAATTACAATTGGTAACTTACTGACTTCTATTTTTTTTTTCGATTTTTCTAACCTATGTACTAAGGCATAGGTTAATCATATTAATGAAAAAAACTAAAATCCTATTAGAAAATTAGTGAACCCTTTTAAAAAAATTAATTAATCTAAAATAAGTAAAAACTTATATATAATTGTCATTTTTTGGAGCTTAACCTATGCCCTTGGGCATAGGTTAGAAAAATCGTTTTTTATAAGGAAATAGATTAGGGTGGCCACTGACAAAATAGTGGGACATCCTGTCGGATGAGGATACATATTCAAACCTGAATCAATTGTAAGCGGGATAGGAAAAACCCGTCGAAAGGAACCATCAATGAAGTACGCCACAAAATTGCAGGACATTGAATACTATTTAAATCAAGTACGAGGGTCCATATATTTTAGACTAATACTAGTCAAGGAGCAAAGATTGAATTCTTAAGACTAGTAGTTTTAATTGTTAATTTGATTCATTAATTAAAAAGATACTAGTAGTATATAGTATATGTATTTAGTTATCACATGTATCACTATGAGATGATTAAGAAATGAGTGCTTATGAAGATAATTTTTCTTATGTGACAGCTTTTTAGCAACTCATTATTGCTAGGAACATCTTTAATTGGACCTTTCACCAAAGAAAATCTTTAATTGATTGGCAGCAATTAGTGCAAAGTATCCACTTATCACCCTCCAATTGGCTAATTCATGTTAAGTCTACAAATTCTATTTTAATCCTGGAAAATCTGCAGTATGAAGTTTGAGAATGATTCTAGTGCTTTTCAAGTACACTTTGAAACAAAAGAAGGCTTTTTCATTTAGTAATATAGATTTAGGGTTTGTTTGGTACCATTCTAGAAATCTGGGAATCGATTTGATATTGAAAATGGACTTAGGGTTTGTTTAAATGTCCAATTTAATATATTATTTTGTATTAAATCTTTTACCCATTCGGTCATTCCTCATCTCAATGGTATGGCGAGGTACTAAACGAGTCTTTATATATGAATTCGTCTTTTATATAGTCTCTAAACATAAATAACAGGGATAGCGCCTTTAATAAAATTTCATTCTAAATATATAAATATAATCATAGTAATTTTGTAAAGTTGCTTATGTATTAAATTAAGATAGTTTTCATCCAATGTGTTATATTGATTACTTTGGGATCTTAATTAATTAGTATAGCAATAGGCCAGTTAATTTGGAGTTGGTATTTGACTTAGATGATGGGATATATATGATCCCATGAATTGTTGAATCTATATTGTACTTGTGTTACTAAAATCTTAAAAGTTACTCTTACCATTCGACTAACACAACTAGCTGATTTTAGCTTGTACCTTGTGTGTCATCCAATATGCACATGTAAATTCATGGGTTACTCTTCCTATTGCCAATTGGTTTTAGGATGGAACCCCACAGGCTTATGTGCTGGAACAAACGCGCTTATGCGCATGAATCGACGTGTGTACCCCACGTCATATTGCCCTGCTGGAATTTAACATGGTATCAGAGCATGTTCGGTCTGGATCTGGATTTCTGGTCTAATGGGCTAGCCAGCCTTAAGGCATGAACGTCAAGTTGCGACTGACATTATTGTGGGGCCAGACAGTTGCACTTGAAGGGGCATGTTGAGATAAAAAGGTATCCCACATCGGGATTTATGATAAAACTTGTCCACCATATAAATCCATAGATTACTCTTTCTATTGTCAATTGGTTTTATGATGGAACCCCACTAACTTATGTGTTGGGCTGAACACGCTTATACGCATAAACCGACGTGTGTACCCCCACTTCATATTGGCCTGCCAAATTTACATAACACCTACACACTCCAACAAACTCTCAAAAGTCTCACATCAAAATTTATAATCTCTCTCTTATAGGCGTACTATGAGGACGTGTGAAAATAGCTTCCATTCATATAAATAAAGAAATGATTTGTATTATTTATTCACCAACTTTAATAATAAATTTGTTTAAAGAAAAGTAATGTCTACTTTTCCTTGTAGTATTATATATTCTCTTAGTATGATGTTTAATGTTTTGTTGGATAAATGGGTCTCCTTTCCACCTAAAGCTACAACCTTCATTATTATGGTTCATTTTCACCATATGTCTTTTTGGCTATGTAATGACTAGACCACTATCTTTGTTCTTTATACAAAGAGGCTGCCCATGCATATTTCTTAATCTTCAAATCTTTGTGTAGAAAAGCTCCATGTATAATTTATATATAGCTTTATAGGATTGGAGTGTGGTAGCTAGACCAATCACATTTCTAGCTTTACTTATTTATTCATTTTGGTATGATACGTAGGAAACACTTAATTAGTCCGAGAAGGGAGAATTCAAACTCACAATCTAATAATAACAGATGTCATTACGTACCAACTAAGGTTACGTATCAACTAAGGTAGTGAGGCTTGACCTAGATTCATTTATTTAAAATCCAATTTTGTCTAATGTATGGATGTAATTAAAAAGCATAGATGTATACTAACCTGGCCTCTTCTCTAATAACATAGGTTAAAATCTTCGTTTTAAGAAATTGAAGTCTAAAAAGGAATTTATAAAACCTATAATAAATTTTAAATATCACTAAATAAACTATATTTGATTTAATCTTTCTAAATGTGGGTACTTAATGTATTCTTTTGGAATATAAACATTGTCTATAGTTAGACTACTTTGACCGACAATATTGACTTTCTCATCTAGGTTTTCCTATACTTCTTATTAGAAATATTTTCATGATAAAAATATTTTTTTTATCTTAAAATGCATAAAAATAATTAAATTTTACATATCAGAAATGAAGTGATTAGAAGTAGGGTGTGATGGCTAGTATCGGGGACAAGCTGCGAGAAGACTACACTGGTTTGGATACGTTTAGAGGCGGGGTCCTGGGGAACCGGTTCGTAGGTGTGAGAGCTTGGTCTTTGAAGACATACGTAGAGGGAGGGGATGACCAAAGAAATTTTGGAAGGACTGTATAAGACAGGATATTAGCTAGTTGAGAATTTTTACAGATCTAGCAGCATGCATGGATAGTTAGGGGGAGAGATTCGAGTGGTGGACAACTAGTCAACTGGACAAACGGTTTCGCGGGGACTTTGTGTCTTTGGCGTTTTTTTTTTATGTTGGTTTTCCGTTGCTCTGTGGTTGTGTCCTGTTTTGTTGGTCTTGTTGTCCTTTCGGACGCACCCCCTCTATGTTAAGCAAGGGATGGCCTATCTTGACCCTCCAAATTTCTCGGTAGGAAAACTGTACTAGGTCAATGTTGTTTTTGTTGTATATTTCAAGACAGAAGATAATACTTAACTTTTTAATACAAAGTCAGGGCCCTAATGTGTATGAAATGCACCCTAAACTTTTGAAAGAAGTATATGAGGATCGGCAGAATGTAATTGGGTCATATATAGACTCGACCATATAAGCTACTAGTAAATTAAACTATCAAGCTATCATCATTAGCTACTAGCTTAATTGTACGTACCTCCTTTCAATTTAAATTAACTTAATCATAACAGAATGGACCTTAACATATAAAAGGAGATATGATGACCTATTTTACTATGTTATCATATAAGCATCCAACCATATATATGCATTACTTTCAAAAGGAATTCAATGGTCAATAACCTGGCCCTAACCATCACAACTTACAACTAAACAAGATATATAATATATGGTATAACTCCACCACTTATAAAAAGTGTTGAGGAATCTAGATGTCTACTCTATGATATATGCACATAATATAAAGCTTGTGAATTAATTCAATCAACAAGACTTAGCCTATAATTAAGAGTTTTTTTAGTGTGTGCTGCCCATAGATGCATACTAACAATAATCAAATTTCTTTAATTAGATTAATAATGTAAATTGAGAAGGAGGAAACAATATAAATAAGGAAATCATTAATTTAATTTTAGAAGAATAATATTTCTCATTATTACTAATCTTATCTTAACAACTATAAAATTTCTCCCTCAAATCTAATAAATGCTATTTTTTAAACCATTAATTTAGTCAACAATAATTATGTACAAAGTATATATATATATGGTATCGTTCAAATCCCTCCACTAAGTATATAGTTGTATAATATAATTAATACTATATGGCATTTCATATTCTCTTCACTGCTACATAACCTTTGGTTTTCGTGTACTGCTACACAACCTATTCTTTGGAGTACCAAACTCAAAAAAACGCAACAATAAATGAATGAATAACATCCTTTGGAATTCCTTCAGCAACTTTTGGAATTTCCTAACTCCAGTATATATACATCATGACCCCGCAACTTTACGCATCACTTGCACCAACACTTAAAACAACGATCGAGTTAAATCGCTTTGTGCCAATAATAACGTTTGTTTGCACTATGGTTCCATAGAAATATCTTACACATACATATATATTATATTTACTAATTATATTTTGCATTCTACATTAACAGGGAGAAATAGAGGGTTAAAGCATGCTCGCAAACAAAGCACATGAACAAGGGCCTAGATTTTATAGTCTTGATGAGTTTTGCAATGGTGTTGAGCATGAGATTGAAGTTATTTTATGCACAATATGGGATGCCACAAATGCATATGGCATATATCTCGATACCACCTTCCTTATTTGTGACAATAAAATTTCCTATCAACCATTAATTCAAAGTTTCATTATTCCATCATCTAACATACTTTTATCTATTTATGATTATAAGGGAATGTTAGGTGGTGTATTTATGGAGCAATGTTGCTCATTGCTTTGTGGCTAACCTAAAGGAGGAAAACACATATGTTGGATCAGTGTTAGGGAACTAATACTGGAACAATGGTTTCTCTATTCGAGAAATCGAAGTTTTGATAATGACAAACAAATATGGAACTAATTATATTTCCTTTACAAGTGATCTCAGGAAAGATAACAGGTTCACATGAAAATCAAGGGAAACATTCCCCATGACGCCACCTGAGTACGTGGCAAGAGTCTTAAAGGATAATGAAGTCATTTCACTATTGTCTTGGGCGTCAAGCCAAAATCCGAGAAAAGAAAGATACAAAAGGGCACGCTGGTCTTTTGGAATAGTATCGTACTCCCCAAGACAAAAAGGGTAAAGGCGTCAAAGCTAAAAGTGGAAACCTCTATAAATAGTATGCGACGCCGCTAGGTCAAATCAAGCTCTCTAATGCAAAGTACCAGATCTGAAAAAGGAAAGTGAGAAAGTGAGAGCCCGAGCTGAACCAGTGAAGACGACAATCCAGAAGTTAAAGAAGGAAGCTCCGTGACCAGGCGATGGAGACTGGGTGAAGATCACCATCGACTTGGAGAGTTGGTCCATGTGCTAAAGGGAACTGCACAGGAACGAGTCAGGTTCACCATCTATATTCAATTGTTTTTAGATCTAAGAATTAGTCGTTAGTATTGTTTGTGAGTGGGATTGCGAACAATAGAGAAGTTCGACTTTGTATCTTGAGATCTATCAATAGTAATATAGTGTGTGTTCAAAATCCTCCAAGGGAGGTAGAGGTTTACTCTCCAGCTAGTTGGCTGTAGAGGTTCCTCTATAAGGAACTGTGTCCTTGTCTCTGTTTTACATTTTACTTTCTGTGTTGCTTTATTCCGCTGCGTAAGGGAACTGTCACTGAAACAGTTCCCAACTTGTCTTAACTAACACAGATCTACGATCCTACAATATATATCATAAAGAACTTCATCCTTGTTACAAACAACGAAATGTATATGATTAATAAGGACAACAATAATTACATCATTCAGCTTGAGGGCAATATTGTGGTCAAGCAATCTACAACCCAAGCTGTCCATGGAGAAAATTACTATAAAGTTGTTCTAGAATAATATATTGATCCCGTCCATCGGACGGGTTCAACCTCTAGTTTACCTTTAAAATTCTACTTATGGAAACCACAATCATTGTTAGTGTTAGGCACACACTAGAAAAACCCTATAATTAATTAAATGGTGTTTTTTAAAACGGTCGGACTATTTTTTTTATAAGGAAAGTATTTCGAAAAACCAGACAAGTCTTGGTAAATCGAGAGACCGAGATAAAACTCAGTAGTCAGTCAAAACAAATAACAACAAATTAAAAAAACAACAATGAACAACAACAAAAAAAAACAAAAAAGAACAAGGTAAACAAGCAACAAACAACGAGCGAGAAATTCGAAGAGACTTGAATCCAGGTAAAAAAAGACACTTCTACAGATAAGTAGAGGACCAACATTGGCATATTAGGATGCCGGATCGTATGACAACAAGAAGCCAATCTATACGTTCAAATAAAAGTTAAATTTGAAAAAAAAAATCACATATCCACATCCTCATGCACATTGCTTAATTTTGTTTCACAAATATAAAATATTATGAAAAATATAAATAAATAAATGTTATGAGTTTGATTGAAATATTAACTAATCATGGGTTGTTTGTTCACTCCTTTTTTAAATTCCAACGTTAGTAAGTATATAAAATTACTTTATTTTTTATTAATTAATGACCAAAGCTCACTACCTCTAGAATAACTATGTCAAAACTGAATTAATGCAGACCCTTTCGTATATTTTTTCCCCATTGTTGATTTTTTAAAGGTACTTTTGTACTCATTTGTGTTCAAGATATTATACTTTTGTACTTCTTATTGTTCATTTGTGTTTAAGGAATGAAAGATGGCAAGATGCTTTGTGTAAATAATTTATAGTGGGATGAAAAGAGTATCTTAAACTATGATGGTTGATCTTTAGAGAAAGTATAATATTGGTTGTATGATCGTGATTAACCACTATTGGCCTAAGTATCATCGGAGAATGGAAATGATATCTTTTATTTACACAATATTATATTTAAAGTTGGCATTACTCATAATCAAATTTTATAAGCCATATATATGATGAGGTAAGAATTCGAAATAATAGAAAAAATCAACAAAATTGAGAGATCAAGATGAAATTCGGTAGTTAGATAGACTGACAGAAAAGAAAACTAAAAGAAAAAAGACCAGCAAAACAAAACAAACAGGTGAAACAACAAACATCGAGCAGAGAAGCCGAATAGCTCGAGAACAAGACAATAAAAAGCCGACTTGGGAAGGTATGACAAGACGTCTATAGAAGCCATATATGACAATATTACACGACCATTCACAATAAAAATTTCATATTTAACGATGCTTAGACTAGTAGTAGCAACCTATATACACCTTAGTTGAGGTTCTTTTGACTGGCTGAAAGTCGTCGTGTCAAATCAAAAATAAATCCCTAGTTACACAACTAGTATAATTGGTAAGTCGGGGTCGAACCCAAGAGACACTTGTATCCCAAGTAATATTATTATCAACTCAATTAAGTAATAAAGGGGGGATTTTGATTAATACTCTAAAACTAGGAAATTCAAACAAGCAAAGTAAGCAATCAAAACAAAGATTTGGTTTTTATCAGATTAAGAAAAGCAATCCTATTCAAGCATCCACTTTCTTCATCAAGTTATTGATCATTGATTCAAACAAGTTATTCCTTTTGGTTATTCCTATCCTGATCAGAAATATAACATGGCAACGAGACATGCAAACTTAACATCCAAACAACTCATGAAATGATCATAAATCATTAGGATATTAGCAATGAAAACAAGGATAAACGGGATACATGCAATTGAATTCCAACGAGTCAAACAATCAACATGCATTCAAATCTCTTTCTCAATTGTTTTAGTCCAACGATTCCTAAAACATTGAGTTGCTACTAAGATTAGGTTTTACTACGAGAAAACCTAGATCTAGCAATAGATAATATCAATTCCAACTAGTTGGTCAGACAAATAGAAATCAATACAATCAATATTAATTAAGCACAAGAGAATTGAAATAACCTGTAGAAATAAACCTGAATTGTAGAATTTCACAATAAACTTGAATCTGAAAAGCTTCAACTTAAATAGAATTAAAGGGTTTAGTTCTCCATAGAAGAGAAAATACAAAAGTCTGGAATAATGAAAACTAGGTCTAAGAAAAGTGTACCAAAACAAAGGCTGAAAACTAGGTTTAAGTAGTCTCTAAAACACGAAATAATAAAGATAAAATAAAAAGCAATAAAGATAAAGCGGAGAAATCTCGTGCGTGTCAACTCAGCAGGGCCGCGATCGCCATAATGCGAGGCCGCGATCGCGGCCTTCTTCAAACCGGGACCATTCTCGGCGAAGTTAACCACGATCGCCACAGGTGTAAACCGCGATCGCGACCTTCAACAAGCTTCGAGCTCTTGAAAATCAGCAACTTCGAGACTTTGGTCTTCAAACTTAATCTTCGATAATGCTCCTAAAAGGTCTAAAAACTCTATAAAAAGACGTACTAAAAAGTCCTAGTTATGCTATATAAAACACAACATATCATCTTTCTATGCCACAACCTTAAAAATTCAGGCTATTTTTTGCAATCACTCCAAAAAGTTAGGCTATTTGTTTTTTACAATTTTCCAAATTTTTATTAAATTATTTTCAAACACCCATTTTAGGAGATTGGGCTTGTTCGGCCCATTTTGACTCGTCACATTTGGGCTTATTTAGATTCTCCAAAGAAGAAAAAAGACCAGTGGGCTCATTTAAGTCCATGTGAACTTCTTTCCAAGTTCTAACAATTTGATGATATGAAATTGTGAAGCAAAAATCACATTGACAACAAATAAGTGTAAGTGGTGTAACATTAGTCACAATAAATTCATAGCTCATATTAGTCACAACAATAACTATAGGAACAAGCTATGAACATTATTCGGTTCCGATTCGCTAAATCTGAATACCATCTACACATGATTCAAATGGAAAAGCAAAGGCCTTGAAATTTGACACAAGATCCATATGCAGACCACACCAGCACACAGCACAACAGAATAAATACAGACAATGCTGATGATCATCAACAAGCCAAATTCAACTTCAAGAGCTCTGCAAAAGAATAGACTGAGGAAACAACTCACTCCCATTGTTAGGAGATCCTTGAATCTTAAGAATTGATGTCACCAGATTATAAATCTGAACATTCTCAAAAGATGGAACTTTTCTTCCACTAGCAAACCGAGGACCATGGCCTATGAAGATCGATCTCATGGAGAAGAACGCGTTATCATACCCGTGTGCGCCTCCACACTCTTTCCTACTCGATTTCTTCTGCTCCACCTTAAAGCCCTCATCAAGAAGGCCGATTATAGGCGGAATCCTCTCGTTTGCTGCATAATGAAGCCTGGAAGGAAGATCCTCTTTAAGATAGACCTTCAGATTCTTCCCATTGTTCAATTTGCCTGAACTCAAACCCTGGTTCATCTTCTCCACGATTTCAGACACGGAGTAGTTGCTTGGAGGGCGAATAGCGAGCAATGGAGTATAAGATTGGACCCAACTCGACGGAACATCAACCCAAGGAGCCAAATCTTCCAGGAAAATCAGCTTCTTATCACAAGTGCCCACCATTCCATGATCACCCACCATTATAATAGTAACATCATCAAACACTCCTCTCTTCTCCAAGCCTTCAATCAACTTCCCAATCATTGAATCAATCCTAACAACAGCATCAGTAATCTGAGGATCATCTGGGCCAACCTGATGGCCCTGGTGATCCGGATCCTCAAAATACAAGGTCATAAACACAGGAATCTCACTATCAGGCAAATCAAAGTAGCTGAGGATTGTATCAACACGGTCCTCGAATGGCACAGAGCCGTTGTAATGCATACAGAATCCATCAGGACAAGACCAATTTCCCTTTTTGACCTCAGAGCCAGGCCAAAAGTAGGTAGCAGCTTTCAAGCCATGGTTGGTAATAGTCTCCCAAAGAGGCTCCCCGAGCCACCACTTGGACTCGTGGCTAGCCATGGTGAAGGAATCGCCGGTTTTAGGGTCTGTGAAGTGGTTGTTGATGATTCCATGGTGGGACGGGTAAAGCCCCGTGACGATCGAGTAGTGGTTCGGGAAGGTTAGGGTTGGGAAAACCGGGATCAGGCCGAGCTCGGCTTCGGTGCCGTTGTTGATCAGGCGGTGGATGTTGGGGGTTGGGGCCTTGAATTGGTACCCGAATCGGAATCCGTCGGAGGAGATGAGGATGACGACGGGGTGAGAGAGCTTGGTGAGGGAGCGAGCGGTGGTGAATTGGGCGTCGGAGTGGGCGGATTTGGCGGAGAAGAAGAGGAATCCGAAGATGGAGGCGGCGGCGACGGCGGCGCAGGTGGTGAGGAGGAGGGCGATGAAGAGTACGGTGGTTGTTGCGGCGGAGGACTTCGCCGGCGGCCGGGAGTCGGTGTTGAAGGCGAGGAGGGCGGTGGTAGGGTTAGGTTGGTCTTGGGAGATTTTGGCGGGATTTGGAGACGAATCGGCCCCCATTGTAGCTCTGTAGCGGAGAAATCGAAGTCGGAAGTTTGATTGAGTTTGAATTTGAAGGGATTGGAGCTGGAATTTGGGTGATGGATTGGGGGGAGTTTGTTGAGATCGCGATTCTTCTGGTGTGCAAGTTTGGTTGTTGATCGGATTGGGAGATTGAGGAAGAAGAAGGAGATGAGATGGACGGCTGAGATGGGTGGAGAGATGGAATCGGACGGTCGAAAAGAAAGGGAAAAGAAAAGAGGAGACGTGGACGTGGACTATTGGAGGTGTCAAGCCCAGTCGTTGATTGGTACTTGAACTGTGCTGTCTTTGTGCGTAATCGCCAATCAGGACCTAAATTTGAATCTTTTTACAAAATTAGGCACTATATGAGAAAAAATACGGTTTTCTATCCTATACATTTACTTATCTATAAATTATTTGCCAGAAAATTATTCATTTAGGATTTTTTTTTTATTTCCTAAAATAGAGTTTTAAGTTTATAATTGGGATTGTAGGCTATAATATAGAAAAATTGTGAAAAAATATTTTCAAAATAGGATGAATTGTGGATGGAAAAATTTGGGTAGAGTTTTTTTTAAGTGTTAAATGTTGTAGTATTTTTTAAGGTTATGAAATGTTAATAAAAAAAGTTATTATTGATACTATGAGAGTTTTTTAACTGTTTTTTGGTTGAATCAGAACGATTTTAACTATGTTATTCTACAAGTCCGCAATAGGCCCGGTCCTAACATTTTAGAGGCCCCTGGGCGAAAATAAATTGTAGGGCCCTATGTTAAAGTCAAAGACTTAAAATTTTTAAATATTAATAGAAATTTCTAATCCATAATAGGAGTTAATTGTTTGTCAAGTATTTTAAATATCAGTTATATAAGGCACATTATCATATTTATTAATTTAATTTTAATCTCTTAAATTTTAATTAGAGTGACATCCATCAGAATTCTACAAAATTCATTTTTTGTAATTTGATGAATTTATCAAGTTACTTTTCTTCTTATAATATATAAATCTAAATTAAAAAACTTCTTCAAATATAAGATTAATACAATAATTATATATATAGCTAAGAAAAAATAAAATAAATCTAAACTAAAAAAGTAATTAATTTAAACAATCCCTTGTAAATTATATGCACAATTGAAAAGGGCCCATCAGGTTTAGCCTTGCCCTTCACTCATACATATGCTGATTCATACTAATTTTGCTTTTTTTAATATTAATACAATAACTGTACAACTGTACATATGCTGCTGATTCACACGTATATACACAATTGAAAAGGGCCCATCTCCATTTTATGATTTGCTTTTTTATTTTCTCTCTTATTAATTCTTAACAATATTACTATAGTACAATTTTATTGGGCCCCCTCTCTAGCTTGGGCACTGGGCTGTTGTCCAGGCTGCCCTTGCTGTTGGGCCGGCCCTGATCGGCAATTAGACTCGCGATCTTATATGGGACGTAATGATGGCCTATGAAGAAGGTGCAAGAGCAGAAATTGATGGTAGTAGAGATGCGTATGCTGAGATGGATGTGCGGACACACGAGGCTGGACAGAATCATAAACGATGTGATTAGAAACAAGGTCGGTGTGGATAGTATAAGAGAGAAACTAAGGAAATCGAGGATGTGATGTGGATCTCTGAAGGGAGAAGATTATGGTGGATGAACGGTCGTAGTAGGCTAGCCGAAGAGAAAAGACCCACACTCTCTCTCTCTCTCTCTCTCTCTCTCCCTTGCATCTTTTCCTTGTTTTTAGGTCTTTAGGCCTTTTTTACACACACTCTCGATCTTTAGGTCAAACCAAGGATAGGTATATCCTGACCTCACAGACCCTGCCGGAGGCAGGTCTACACTAGGTTGTTGTTGTTGTTGTTGTATGTTATTTTGAATTCACAACTTATCTCAATATGAATGAGAACGACTTTACTCTAATAAGGGGTTTGGGGGCGGAGTCTTTGACACACTAGGAGTCTTAGGGGGCGGAACCCTTGATAGAGGGTTCGGGGGACAACGCCCCCACAACGGTGGTCTCGCTGACCAGCCAACGAGTCGGTGGTTCAAGGGGCAACACGCCCCCGCCAAAATAATATACACAATTTTCTATTTTTGGGCCTATCGTAATCCGTTTGGGCCTGTGACCTATAATCCAAATTAGTGTTTCAGAGTCATATATACACTCTTAAAATGCCTCTAATTATAATCATTTATTTCAACCTCAATAATAAGAATCTCAAAACACTCTCCCGATTTTACAATCGGGACAAAGGTACGTACATCTCGACCTGCAGATCTCGCTTGTTTTGGGATCCATCTGGATAGATGTTGTTATTATCGCCCGTAGATATAAATAATGTATTGTTAGTCAACCATGTTAAATGTGTGTTCGTTCTTGTTACAACAAAGAGTAATAAATTATGTTTCATTAACTCCTTAAAACGACGTCTAAACTATATATATTTCTGAATTAAACCCAATGTTTCATTAACCCCTTAAAAATTGGGCAATTATAAGAAAAAAATTTTGTACAGTAACAAATTTACCATAATCCAGAGGCGGCAACAAGCTCCAATACGACGTCGTACCACATAGTTCGACAATTTCTTACCGTGTCCAGTCCAGGTAAGCACCTTCTCAAAGCTCTCACCTTTCCGACCTTCTCCTCCCCGCGGAGCGCGCCACCGGAATTTTAACCTCTCCGTCACCGACTCTTCATTCAATGGCGTACGTTAGCATGGGGGAGGCGCATCGGAGAATCTCCGATTACCTCTCCAGGTTCTACGACGCCGTTTCGTCCCAAGACGGCGCATCTCTCAGCAAACTCCTCAATCTCTCCTCCAACACCCCCTACCTCCTCTCCGTCGCCGACGGGCTCAACTTCTTCAAGGTTAACCCTCCTCCCCCCAAAATTAGGGTTTAGTTCTTTCAATTTGGATTCTTATAATTCCCCCCTTTTTCTATTGGCTTTGTCAATTTGCCACACAGGACTTCAGTAGATTGATCCAGCAGTCGGATGATTACTCCCAATTTGCGGAGATTCTGGTTCCTCTTCTTCGATCCCTGCAGAGTTATAGAGTTGGGCACTTGTTTGAAGCTTACAACGCCTTTGAAAAATCGTCCAAGTAAATTCTCGCACCTGCTCGTACTTTTCCATGTCCATGATCCTTTGCGTAGTTTGTTTGGTTTGATTGTAACTTGGGCAATGCCAAATTCAGTGCCTTTTTACAGGAGTTTCGGAATTGGGAATCCGCTTGGGCGCTTGAGGCACTATATGTGGTTGCTTATGAGATCAGGGTTCTTGCCGAAAGGGTATGTAACTGAGTAATTTAGCTTTGCAGGGTGACTAAATATTTTGGTATCGAGCTTAATCGATTTCGGCAATGGTATATGTTTAGGCTGATAGAGAGCTGGCATCCAGTGGGAAGACGCCTGAGAAGTTGAAGGGGGCTGGTTCTTTCCTGATGAAGGTTTTTGGTGTTTTAGCAGTAAGTTTCTATGTCCCTTCCTTTTTGTTGGATAAGTTGTGAGCTTTTAACCTTCCATTGTTCAATGGTGCATTATTTATGTCCATTATTCAATATGTCAATGACACAAATCCTGAGATGTCTCATGTTCAGTACAACAGCTGAATTTCTGGACCTACCACATTTAATCCTGACTATGAGGCTTATTTAAATTTGGAACAAATTAAATGGGAAATGAAGATAGTATATGAGAATAAGCTGACAGTAGTTACATAGGTCTCATGTGCTTTACATTTGTTTTCAGCATCCCTAGTTTCCTACATATGACATAGTAGATTATTAGTTGGGGGTTAGGATTAGTTGAATAAAGCTAATAGATAGTTATAGCGTGACAAAGATTTCTTGTCTCAGTATATGGTTTTCTTTGCACATGCTGTGCTTGAATGCATCCTGGTGTTAATGAAGTGATGGTGTATGTTATATGAGCCATTTCTATTACTACTCCTTACTTATTAATTGTTCTATTCACTTAAAGTTGGTTTCCAATACTCTCTCTGGCCTTATGAAATTTCTGATAATTTAACTAAATTGTTGGCAGAACTTTCTTTTGCAGCTGAGGGTTATAGCTGTTCCCTTTTCTAATATCTGTTTATTTAAACATGAAATTACAGGGGAAAGGTGCAAAGCGTGTTGGAGCACTATATGTTACTTGTCAATTGTTCAAAATATACTTCAAGGTATACATTGTGACTTCTGTTACAATGCAGAATATATTAGAATCTAACCTTTCTGTCAATTGCAATTACCACCAACAAAGTCAATCTCTGTCTGCTGCATAAATTGTCCGTGGATAGAGAAAATTTAGATCACATTTTTTATTTACTGAAATGCAGCTTGGCACAGTCAATCTCTGTCGAAGTGTAATAAGAAGTATCGAGACAGCTCGTATCTTTGATTTTGAAGAATTTCCTGCCAGGGACAAGGTACTAACTGACCTTTATGCTTTTTTATGCGGATAAGTTTGCTACATGAATGATAATGAATAAGCTGCCTGGTCAATTTTTTTTTGAAATGCTACTACTAATCTTATCTTTTGTCACTACAGGTTACCTACATGTACTACACTGGTCGCCTGGAAGTATTTAATGAAAACTTTCCTGCTGTAAGTGGTTAGATATAAATATGTGTGTGTATATATATGTATGTAGCATAATTATCTATATTGTCTTTAAGGATGAGATTTGTGGACCTTAGGCAATTGAATATAATACCATTATTAGGAAATTACCTTTTAAGAAGAGAAAAATATAAATTCCATTGTGTTCCTCAGAAGAACTACCTCCATTGGTTTGCCCTCGCTAGTTGCTAATTCTGACACCATAACATTTGAGTTATATGAGCTGTATGTAATGTAGTACATTTTTCCAAATAAGTTCGGTGTCTAGCAATTTGCATTTTTTATCATTAAAGTTTTCATCATTTTGTACATGACCCTTCTCTCTCTATTCTCACAGGCAGATCAAAAACTGTCATATGCTTTGACTTACTGCAACCCTCAGCATAACACAAATATAAGGTATATTTTAAGACTTTAAGTCACTTGGCAGACTTTTTCTGCATCTATAATGGCTTTTATGCTAATTTGCTTAAGGTGATTCTTTATAGAAGAAGATAGTTGAGTTTCAATGTTTAGTATGTGATATTCCCTATTGTATATTTGTACTGTGGGCTTATGATTTTTCTTATCTTCACACTTTGGGTTTCTCTAATCAATAGGATGATCCTGAAATATTTAATACCTGTGAAGCTTTCAATAGGCATCTTTCCAAAAGATTCGCTGTTGGAGAAGTATAATCTTCTTGAGGTATGTGACATTTGTGATTCATCATTCTCAATGCATCATGCTTGATTTTGAATTCTCTATATTGCCTTTTTCTTCTCAATATTCTGAAGTTAGAAACACCTTCGATATACATCCTAGAGGAAAGGTTTTTGATTTCTGAAAGTTGTATGCCAGTTTAATATTACATTGTCACCTTGCTTTTCTTAGTCTATTTAAGAGGATAGTTTGAAGTTTTAATTGACAGTCTTGAAGCTTTTATTTCTTCCCTAACAAATGTGAAATGTCATTACCGTCTTCAAGGAAAGATATATTATGATCTTTTTTCTACTTGAATTTTTTCTTGTGAATTTAGAGAGAATATGACTTTAGTTTCTTGAATATATACGCTTTTCCTTCTCTTAATGTTTCTTGCTTTAATTCCTTCAGTATAGAGACATCGTTGAAGCTCTCAGAAGGGGTGATCTTCGACTGTTAAGGTGTGCTCTCCAAGAGCATGAAGACAGGTATATGTGACTTCTTAGGAATATCAATATATCATTATTCACTATATTGTAGCAATTTCTGTTTTAAATGAATTCTCATGGTTTTGAAGTAATTAATAACTTTACATAAATGATGACCTGACTATGCCTTCAGGTTCCTGAGGTCCGGCGTTTATCTAGTACTCGAAAAACTCGAGCTTCAGGTTTACCGAAGATTAATCAAGAAAATGTGGGTACTTTCTTCTATAAATTGCATTTTTCTCGACTTTCTTTCGAAGGGCTTGTAATGGAAATTTTCTTCTTCTTTTTTTTTTTTTTTACATAGACACATCATACAAAAGCAGAGGGATCCAAGCAGAGCTCATCAGGTGAAATTAGAGGTCATTGTCAAGGCATTTAAATGGCTGGAGATTGACATGGACATCGACGAGGTGACGACTTCTTAATCTTCAAAAATTCTTTATTCATGATCTCACCTGTTAAAAAATCAGGCAGATTAAAACCTTTCCTTTCTTCTTTGCAGGTGGAGTGTATCGTCGCAATCTTAATTTTCAAAAACCTGATGAAAGGGTATTTCGCCCACAAGAGTAAAGTAGTGGTCTTGAGTAAGCAAGATCCCTTCCCTAAGCTAAATGGAAAGCCAGTTGGTTCATAGGTACAATTCCAAAGTGTTCTGTTGATTGTACCAAGTTTTGAGTATGGAAAGCCAAGCCATTGTTGATGCTGCTGCTGAATCTCTTGAAGCAAGAAATCATATGCCTACATTTCAAGCTGCCCAGGATAATGATTGCAAAATTGATCAGATAGGGTTATATTAGTAAAGCTGAAAAGATTGCTATAGGTTCTTTAGAATTGGCCTGACTGCATAATTCAGAACACTTCTTTCTTAACACTTGTATTTGATGATTTATCACTTTATTTTCACACTGTGAAACCTTGTTCATTGTAGCTTGTATTTTGTCATTCCTGTTGCCTTGGGTTTTATTTGGCAGGGAAATGCATCTAAATTTTCTTGTGCATTCCAATAAATCAAGCAGCAGTGATTTGGGCTCATAAAATTGAATATAATTGATTTCTAAAATAAAGAATGAAATCAATTATGCATTTAAATATGCAATATGCATTCTAGAATCCTAAAAGAAACCAAAAGCAGAAGATTTTTATGGTATACTTCTTGCAGGAATCAATTTCTCAATTTATAAATTTACATCAGAAGCAAGGGTAAAAAAATATGCACTTTTTTTTGCCGCAAAATAACAAAGAGACTGAATTTGTTTACAGGCACTCTGCTCCCTCTTGGATGATTGCAATGATTTCATCATCTGAAATAAAAAAGTTTACAGCAAGAAAAATTAGTGCTCATATATAATAAGCTGTAAAATTTCTACTGGATTTCATATTTTGAAGACAACTACACTAAAAAATCATCATACCTTAATTTTTTTGCCTACAAAAGAGAACAAGAAGCCCAAATCCCACCATGATCACAATTTTCATCACCTGGATAAAGAGCAAAGAAAGATTTTCATAAAAAGCATCTGGGGCTGAGCATCGGTTCGAAACCGAACCGAAAACCGAAATTTGGTTTAAGATGAACCGAAAACCGAACCAAATAGAGGGTATTCTTTGGGAAATTCGAACCGAACTTCAAAGAAAATCGAACCGAACTGAAATTCGTGAAATTCCTAAACCGAACTGAATAATATCGGTTTCGGCTCGGTTTGGTCGGTTCAGCTTAAAATTTCGGTTCGAACCGACCCATGCTCAACTCTAATTATGCATCTTCTTAACTTTCAATTTTTTTTAATCAAATGTATTAAAAAACAAGAAAATCACAAAGGGAATCATCAAGTACCTGCCCATTCGGTCCTCTGGAGGCGCCATCACCCGATGATTGACTCGAATCTGGTTTCTTACTTATGCCAGAAAGCTCGTCGACTTGACTTGAACTGATCTTCTCATCAACAAGCTGAAAATATTTATTTGACAAGTTTTAATAGTGATAGTGGTTCCAAACATAGATGAAATCTGCACATTACAGTATTTGCTGTGTTAAAACACATTTATTTGAGACAAGTGCAAATTTGATTTTTGATTTGTGGGTAGTGAGACAAGTGCAACTAACCTTTCCAGGATAAGTTTTTGGATTTAC
The DNA here is from genome assembly GCA_964016875.1 of Fallopia convolvulus. Classification (NCBI taxonomy): domain Eukaryota; kingdom Viridiplantae; phylum Streptophyta; class Magnoliopsida; order Caryophyllales; family Polygonaceae; genus Fallopia; species Fallopia convolvulus. The sequence goes on along the minus strand of OZ024718.1, from coordinate 2,309,597 downwards.
ACTGTAATCATCAAGAAGATCTATAACCACTCTATTGTCACTCACAATACATGAGCATATTGCTTCTTCTAGGAAAATCCAACCATGAACATTTTGACAAGAACACCGACGTCTTCTCTCAGATAAATCATAATCTCTTCCTGAAGTTTTATTTTGCTCCAAATTTGATGTTCTTTGTAATTGTTTGGAAGGCGCACTCTCTTCACTTTCAAAATCATTATGTAATGGATATTTTCCCTCAGGCTCTTTCTCATTTGATATTTCCTTTGAGTTGTATGAAGCTTCCTCTTTTTCTCTGCCAGATTGTGCTTTTTCTGTACTCATCAATCCCTGGTTGATAAAAAAAACTTCCTTTTAAGCATTTTTGAAGGGAAAAGGCATTATCATGTATGTAACTATGATTTAGCCAGAGAAAGATACCTGCGTTAAGCGACTAGTTTCAAAGGCGGCTATAGTTTCCCTTACTTTTCTGGTTGTTTTCTCCAATGGATTTTGTTTCTTCAAGTTGTCACGTTCATCGTCGTCTTTGACTTTGACAGGCGTTTTCTTCAATAGACTTTGTTCCTTCAAGTTATAACGTTGATCATCGTCTTTGGCTTTTGTAGGTGTTTTCTCCAATGGAGTTTGTTCCTTCAATTTATAAAGCTGATCATCTTCTTTGAGTTTGCTAGGTGTTTTCTCCACTGAGCTTTGTTCCTTCAATTTATAAAGCTGAGCATCTTCTTGGAGTTTTCTAGGTGTATTCTCCAATGGGCTTTGTTGTTCCTTTGAGTTATAAGGTTGATCATCTTCTTTGAGTTTGATAGATATTTTCTCCACTGGAATTTGCTCCTTCAAGTTATAAAGCTGAGCATCTTCTTTGAGTTTGCTAAGTATTTTCTCCAATGGAGTTTGTTCCTTCAATTTATAAGATTGAGCATCTTCTTTGAGTTTGCTTGGTGTATTCTTCAATGGAATTTGTTCCTTAGGTTGATCATCTTCTTTGACTTGAACAAAGGCAGAAGAGTTACTAAGAGTGGTACTTGATTTGGATCTCACAACTTTAGATGAAGCTTCTAGTGGAAGATCAAAGGAATGAACTTTGTCTGAGGTGGTTGCGGTGGAAGGCGTCTCATTTCTACCTGAATAGAGAAGGCAAAACTTGTCTTAGGACAATCTAGAGGTGTGTTTAAAGGCAAAAGAGAAGAGCAAGGATGGCAGCCTAATATACAATAATAAAGAAAGAAAGAAAGACACAAAGAAAGTTGATGTTTACTTGTAATTGTTTCACTCCTCTCTTAGTATTATCCTAAAATGACCTCCATTCACATCATCTCAATAGTATTCCTTCTAAGAATTTGAAGTTGATGAAAGACAATCTAGCCTTCTTCTATTGGAATGATTTGTGAGGAAGAATGAAGGATATGGCCATTGAAATGAATGGAAGCTCATCTAAAGCTTAATGTAGACTATTTAACTAGAAGAATAGGGATGTGAAAGTGTCATCCTTTGTTATTTAATGGGGAAAGGTGAAGTTTTATCTTCAACTCTTCACTTTGTGACACATCGCACTCTGTTGAAATATAGTTAGCCTATATATAAGGTTGATGGGCTACTACTCCTCCTAACTGGTTTTAGGATGAAACCCTACTGTACTTATGCAATGGATTTACATATGCACAAATCCCAAATCATCGGCTAACGAAATTTCACATATGGGATGGAGAGTGCTCTTTGCTCGATTTGTTTTCTCGCTACCTAGAAGAATGATGCTTCTTGTCGAAGCTCTATTCTTGTTCTCTATCGCTATGTCTACATATGATAATTGCCCAACTTCAATCCACAAGCTTTCTTAAACAATTCACTCTCCAATTCCTCATTATTTCACAAGCTTTCTTGCAACCGTTTTTCATAATCTTAGTGCAAACACTCATCACAAGATCACAAGTTCACAACTATTTTGAGCAAGACCAACTTTCAATCAAATCTTTGTTTACATGTTTGCATTTGTTCTTGTCTAACATAGCTTCTAATCAAAACTAAATGTATTAAGCTTAAGAAGGCCCTTCATTATATGGCAATAAGATTCAAACAAGATTCATAATCTAAATTTTAACCAAGAGTGGCAATTATGATGCAAACCTTACCACCAGAAGAATCAACCATTGCTTGCAAATCTCTCTTATTCTTGCTTAGAAGCTCCTCTTGCTTCTTCCTAAATGCAGATTCTCTCTGCCATTAATCATAAAAAAACATCATTATCACAAAACTAATCACAAATTATGTCTAAGATCCCAATCACAACAGCATTTGCACAATTTCAATTGCAAAAACACGAACCATGTTGCGGATTTTGTTGCGTTCTTCGTCACTAAGACTAAACTTCAGTCTCATGTGAACATGGCCACCTCCTTCAAGAGGAAACAAATCATCCCATGAACCCTTTTCAGCAATTAATCTGCTTTTCACTCCTGCAATTTCAATCTTGCTATTCAAAATACATTTTTTGTGAAAAAAAATGACAATAATTGACAAATTAAACTAACCTGTTTGTGCAATTTCATTCCCATCAATATCATGAATTTTAACAACCAAATTATCACGCAGGGTCGCCAATGGACTGCAAAATTGATCAAACATTACAACACAAAAACAGGAAATTTTGACAATTGAATTCATTTTGAGTGAAGAAGAGAATAATTACAACAAGAAATCAGCTTTCTCTCCCTCAGCTTCATATGAGTTTTTCCCCAAAGAAACTGCATTGCAATGGGGAAAAAATGCTTGAATTTACACATGAAACTCATAATAAAAAGGTGAAAATTGCAATAAAAAGAACAAATCAAATTGCTCATACCCTTAATGCTCATTGAAGAAGACGATTTTGAAGATGGAAGCCCTGTGAGTTCTAGAACTGGAAATTGAAGAAACAAGCTTGAATAAGGAAGAAACTGAAATTGAATTTAGGTGTAAAAATAGACTGCAAAAAAAAAGTTGCTTACTTGAGACTTGAACTGTTCCGGGCATTGCTGAGGTTTGTGAATGGAATTTTTTAGGCTATAATTTTTATGAAACATGAGAAAAGAGAAATATTTTTGGGTTGAACTTGAAGGTGTGTGTGGATGTGAAATGGATGAACGTTAATATAGAGGGCCCCAACTCACCCTTATAAAATAAATCCAATGCCACAAAACAGATCACATTTTTGTCTTTTTTTAACTTGTTTGAGGTTGTTTTTTTTATTTTTTATTTATTTTTGGCATAACATATCCTCTTTATAGAAACAATGAGGTAAAATAACATTTAATGTTCATATTAGGTTTGAGCATGGGTTGGTTTAAATTAAAATTTTAAGTCGAATTGATCGAACCGAAACTGATGTTATTCAGTTCGGTTTTTGGTTTAGGAATTTATCAATTTTTGTTTTCGGTTAAATTTCGGAGTCAAATTTCTCAAAAGATAATCTTCTATCCATCTCAATCTGACAAAATAAAAATCGAATGGAGCCAATTTGGTTCGATTTTCGGTTCACCTTAAACCAAATTTCGGTTTTCGGTTTTGAATTGATGTTCAACCCTAATTAACATAATGTTTTCTGAACTTTTGTAATCATTTTCAATCCCCTAGTTAATATTAAACTCTCTAAGATAAAGATTAATCATTTTTTAAGGAGGTATGTTTTGATCGAGTTTATATGTCGTTTTAAGTTTACAAGACAATTAACTAAGAGTGAGATATGCAAATTGTTATTGAAAATTATTATTTTTTGACTATTTTTTTTATTTAAACTCTTTTTTTTTTTCGTTATTGTCTTAAAAGGGAGGTGAAGAATTAACAATAGTATTAATATTTATAAAAACTATATGATATTGGGTATAGTTAAAAATAAAAATTACATTTAACCACACTTTATTTTACACTTGTTGCAATTAACCACCCTTTATATTTTTTTTTCTACACTTAACCACCCCTTATTTGTAATTATGTGCATTTAACCACCCATTTTAATGAAAAAGTCATTTTCTCCGTTAAGTAAAGTAAATTACGTTTTTTCCCTTCTTTTTAAATTTTATTTACAATAAATAAATAAATGAAAAATCATAATTGACATTTTCAAGTTTTAATACGCCGATTTTTGTAACCTTGGCCTAATCTCCTCCATAATAATTCCTTTCCTCCATCCAATGGCGAAGAAGAACCATGACTCCGCCGATGCAAAGACCATGGGTTTTGGATCTGATTCTGACGACTTTGAGCGTCCTTTGCTTGGAGTCAATCGTGTCTTAAGCTGATGAACGACGACTCGAGACTCAAAAGGTTGAGATGTAGGCCGAAATCCAATGATAATGACATTACAAGCTCAATTTATTCCTAAATTCTTTTATTTATTGAAAAAAATTAAAAAAGAAGGGCAAAAATATAATTTACTTTACTTAACGAAGAAAATAACGTTTTTCATCAAAATGTGCTGTTAAATGCACATATTTACAAATAAGGGGTGGTTAAGTATAGAAAAAAATATAAAGAGTGGTTAATTACAACAAGCGTAAACTAAAGGGTGGTTAAAAGCAATTTTCCCTTAAAAATATTTTTAAAAATTTGTGTCTAAATCTAAAACATCAATTTGATGGGAGGGAGTATTGCTGATAAATGATAATGTCACATTTCACAAATATCCCTGTTAATAATAGTCTTTCAAGTGACATTATTAAATTCTTGTTTTGATGGTGAATGCTGATAGAGGCTGATAACTTTATTTTGATCATCCTAATCAATGGATACTATAGTGCACATTAATTTTTGTGTTATTGCATACTTGGACTCAGATGACAATGAACACTGGAAAAATGCACTCGGCTTTATACATGGCCTAAAACTTTAAGGGCCTAGTCTATTTATTGGGTTATTTGGCCCAATTGCCCAATAGTCCAAATTTAGTTTTTTTTTCTATTTTTTTTGTCTTGTCTTTGGCTCACCTAGTTCGATTAGTCAGGTCCATTCTAGGTTCAGACTGGGTACTTTGCGACCTCATTTTAGGAAAAATCCTCCAATATTAGTCTCTCTATACACGCCGTCAGAGGGATTTAAGTTCAAATTGCCTAAACAAACACTTAAAGAGTCTATCATCACTTTACCACTAGACCACTTTAATGACCCTAATCTATTTAATAGACATCAAATTTTTATCTCAAAGTAGCACAAATTAAAGTATAATTAACATATTATAATTACTTTATTAATTTTTTTTACCAATTTTCATAATTTTTTTTACCATTGTAATATAATTTTATTTTGGGTAATTGATTAAATTACTCCACCGGATCCAAATACCCCATTACCACGGTAAAAAGTGCATTATTCGCCTATGGATATATGACAATTTCGCCGAGTAAAATTCCTCTTTTTTTAGTGAAGAGTAAGAGTCGAATTGGAGATTTTTAAATATTGTCCCTAAAAATTTAACTGTTTGACTAAATGCTCGAAGTCTTTAAGTAAAATTCCTCTTGGAATCACTGTTCTAAAAATCTCGTCTAAGCCCCAACTTGGCGCTGTAAGGTTCTAGCCCGCGTAGCCGTCCTGGCCGCCTAGACACCCGTCTAGGACCGCCTAGACAACCGTTCAGGCCGTCTAGACGCTAGGCGGTCCCTCTCCGCTCAGGTCCGCCTAGTGTTTTTTAGAACATTGCTTGGAATAACAAGTTCTCCTTTCAATTGCAAATTGCAACACGATTACACGAGTGTCACTCTCTTATTTTCGATTAATAGTAATTAAGATAATAATAAAAAATTAAGTAACCTTATCCAATAGCATGAAAGTGATTTCACATGCAAGATGAATTAAATATTATTTCTAGCAAACAAAGATTAAATATTAATAATAGTACATTATATATAGTTGACTCAAGTTCATCAATTAATGAACATGTTGACGCCCAACGTAACCCTGATCCGGATATATTGGTTTGGTTGGGTAGCTAGCTAATTAATTAACTTGTGTTGATCCAAGAAATCAGAGACCCTACATAGCTAAGCTTAATTTCTAAGTCACCTATACAATACTTCTATAGTATTAAATAATGTTAATGCACAGCTAATGGTTGGTGAACAAATACAAATTGCCAGGCATTGATTGCACAAACTGGTCCAATTTTAGAAAATGGCCGGTTTGCATATGATTAATTATGTACTTATATTGCTCAAATGTTGCAAGGAAAACTATGTAAACCAGATTGATATTACTTGTCAAAACTCAAAACATATGACTAGCTTTGATATTATACTCTTAAATCAAGTATAGAATCTTGAAATAATATCAATGACCAGTCAGTCTAATAGGATGAGTGGCGGAGCCACGTAGAAAATACACAAAATTGTTATCCGAGAAAGGCTCAAAGGTTGACTAGACTCCATCAGTGCAAAAAATAACCAAAAAAATAATTGGTTTTGACTCATTTGAGGCTTTGAGTGAAGACGGTCGAGTGGGTCGACACCTCCAACTTTCGCCTCCTCTCTCTCTGCTCGCCGGCGGCCGGCTCGACGCCTCCAGGCTTCCACGGTTCCACCAGCCGACAATGGTCGGTAAGTAACGGTACTCAGCAAACGACAGTGGTCGACGACTCCTATATATCGTTCATCCCCCTCTCCTCCAGATTCATGGATACGCCACTGGATCGCGGATGAGGTAGTAGTCTCCTTAAACGTTTGTTTAGGAGGTTCGAAGTTCGAAATCTAAACAAAATCTTGAAATGGTAATCAATTATCTTCAAAAAAATTGCAGTCAATAGCCCAATTTTTAGAGGTGGATGTAAAAAATAGCTTGAATTCTTAAAATTGCAGTAAATGGCTCCAAGTCTCCAACTATAGAATGAGTTCTAATTATTAGTCATAAATACCAATATTAACATTATCGTTAATTATACAAAAAATCTTATATTCATGATGCATGCTTGGGTTAGTGATACTAACCTACTTCGAAATTGAGACTATTTGCTGCATCTTTAAAAATTTATGCTATTTTTCGCAACCACCTCTAAAGTTTGGTTAATTTTTGCAATTTTTCCATTATCTTCTAACTCATATTTGAAACCAATTTATCATAACTTGAAACCATTTGAGTATTTGACCTACTGACTCGAATTGAAAACAACTTGCTTAGAAAACAAAACATGAACAATACGTCAATATATTGACTCAAATTTTAAGGTGTCAAAATATGCCCAAATTATACCCAACCTAAAACGTTATTATTAGAATTTATTTTATTTTATTAATATTTTTTATTATTTATCTAAAAAATAATGAATATTTAAAACTTGATAAGTTTGAAAAAAAACTTTAAAAATTTAAATATATTTAATATTTTTTTAAATTTGCGACAAAAACTTAAACGTGAGTTATTTTTGCTCGGAGAGAATATTAAATTTGAAGTCTATCCAACCACAATTCAATATATCCATTAGTCACCTTCACATATTATAATAAGCTAATTTTATATGCGCAATCAAGACACAAGATTTGGGAATTATAATAATAGAAACGATGCACATAATTATTAATTAACAATGGAAAAGCAATAGGTTGGCTGACCAACAAATCAATTCATTGACTAGTGAATGGGCCAAAACTAATACTTGTAGAGGAATTAATAATAATGGATTGCATGAAAATGGAATTATTGATGATTTTGATCGAAAAGAACATGTAATTATTTGATAATGTATATTGAATTGCATGATTAATATGACAATATATGATTATAATTTACTTGTGAGTTGTGATGAGTTTGTTAATGAACCACAATCTAGCTACATGATGGATACATTTTATTTGGGATGTTGTGCAACCCCTAACCTAACCTATATATAATTGACATATTACCATCATTAATTAATGGAGTCAACTAGATGGGATCTTTATCTCACTCATCTTGACCAAATTTCACTAGCTGGAAAAAAGAGAGACTCAAATAGCAAATATATGTGATGTAAATACTATATATACTACTATTTATAAACCATTTGGTTAAAGTTGGATGGACTAATATAACATAGGACTTCACATATTCGCCGTGTGCACATGCATCATAGAATTAACACATAAATTCAGTGAAGTTTTATTGTAAACAAATTGATAATAGGAGGAGTAACCCAATAATTTACTTGTTAAGCTTTTATTCTTTAAATTTCAAGTGGAGAATTTTTTTGTCTCCACAACCTCCTCAAGTGCAACCGCTTGGTCTCGTAATATGTCAGTTGCATTTGAAGTCGTGTATATATTTAGGTCGGCTAGCCCATTTGTTATGTTCTATGATTAAGCTAAGTATTAATCCTAGTGACAAAAGTATTGGTATAGCACATATTGTAATTAGAATAGAGGTAGAAAAATATTCTAAGCATGGAACCGGGTCTATGAGCAATTAATATTAATGCGTTTAAGCTAGTTGAACAGGACATAAGCAACCTCAGTTAAACCGGTTTGGAAGGCTTTAACCGGGTTCAAACTAAGCTGATGTGTTATATAAGCTCGTGGGCTTCACTTAATGAATTTGGGCTTTAGTTGATGATCCAGTTGAGACGGCCCATCTTCCTTGCTCTTTGGTCCAACTCTAAAGATGCGCTTTCGTTAGTGAAACGCGACGTTTCAAGGCTTGAGGGCAACCCTAGCTTTAAATAGCTAGCTTGCCTCTTCACTTGCTCATTCAGAAGCTTCACGCATCTGTGAGAGAGAGAGAGAGAGAGAGAGAGAGAGAGAGAGAGAGAGAGAGAGAGAGAGAGAATTTGGTGGCGAGCGAGCTTCTCCGGTGGTCCGACGGTGGAGTTAGTGGAAGGCGATCATGCTTCTGCCTCTTCGTGGTCCAGATCTAAGCGGAGCTCCATCTCAGAGCTTCGTCAGCCTTAGGGGGGCGAAACCCTAGATCTTCTTTTCCTTACCTTTTCTGTTTCTCCGTTCTTGTACCTTTGGATCTGTGGTTCCTTAGTTGTTTTTCGCTCTTCTTGTTGCATGTGTGTAACCTGCTTGTAATACTTGAGTTCTAGTGGATATTTTGAGACGAGCTTCCTCTCTGAGGCTCTGCAGATTTAGGCTTTGCCGAACTGTGTCACCAATTGCTTGTGTTCACTTGTTCTTCTCGTTTCCTTGCATGTTCTTGCTTCGTTTTTGTTTCTTTCGTACATCTGAGTCTAAAACGAGATTTCTACACCATTAATAGACCAAGGATCGGGATCTAGACCGAACATGATTTGCTACCATGTTAAATTCAAATGGTCCAATATAACGTAGGGAATACACACGTTCGCTCGTGCGCATATGTTCATAAGCCCGATGGGGTTAATTCCATCCTAAAACCAATAGGCAATAGGTGTAGTAATTCAAAGACTTTATATACTAGGCAAGTTTTTATCAGAATTCTCGATGTGGGATATATTGTCTTTTCACACACCCCATCAAGTACCACTGCATGGTCTTGCAATATGTCAGTTGTACTTGAAGTCATGCCTTAAGGTTGGCTAGCACATTAGTTAACCAGGGGTCGGGACCAGACTGCTCTGATACCATGTCAATGTCTGATGGACTAATATAACATTGGGGGTTTCACATGTCCGTCATAGTGAATATGCGCGATAGACTCAGTATATAAGTTCAATGAGGCTTCATCTTAAAACCAATTAACAATAGGATGAACAATCTAAAAATTTATATGTTATGCTTTTATTCTACAAATTTCAAATGTAGGAAACCTTTATCTCCACCCACACATTCGAAAATAAATCTTACGAAAATCAACACAATTGAACTAAGTTTCACCTAAAATCGTATATACTGTAGTTAACTATATGTTAGATTTTAAGTATGGAAATCGGTCGGGTTATAGATGGATGGATCTGTCCCATCACCCAACACATAAGGTTTGCTCCACTCGAATCATCCATCATTCATGAAATTCATCATCCGTCCATCCACCATCCGTTGAGTATTTAGGTGAGTCGGATGAAATATTTTATATAAATTCAATATTTTAAGATAAAATAAAGAATAAACTCAATCATATACATAATTAATAATAAACTACAACGAATCGGGTGGTGATGTGTGGGTAATGGCTCGAGACCGGATAGCGTCCAACCCACCCAAAAATTAATTCACTCGTCTCCCATTCATCACCCGTCTTATATTGAGTTTTCACCCATATATTTGATTAGATAGATCTCCTCCATGGATGATTTTCTTATATTTTTATCCCTAGATTTCCTTAATATAATGGCACACATTTTATGATGTACTTGTTGAAGTGTTTCAAGTTAATTGAACATTTTGTAATGTATTACACTTTTCTTATGTTATATATTTCTCTATTTTATCAGTATAAACAATACTTTTGTTCTGTTTGATAAGACACTAAAGTCCAACTCTATATCCAAATGATCGAATTAAATTGAACCTTGATCATGCTTACCTAATTATTCCAATATTAATGGCACACCGCTATTGTGCATTTTTTTTTTTTGGTCGAACACCGCTATTGTGCTATTGTGCTTTAGTTATACCAATTTGGTTGGTAGTGTAGTTGGTTTAGTAACTTGAAATATGAGCAAGAAAATTGGTAGGGGTACGTGTGTGTATGCATAATGCATTGTAATAGCCGAATTCTCAATCCAACTCATAGTCATACACATTATCTATATGCTTTCATACATATAGGGCCGTTCACCAACTTATTTAATTTGGTTTAATTGTTAACAAATCCTCTATAAGAAAAAAGAGTCAATGTAAGTAGTATTAATTAGTACCCCTTCTACCAAAAAATAATAATTATCCTTTTAGCTAGGTTAAATCTTTCAATATTTAATTTGAAACTTTGACCAGCTTGATCTATTTGAAAATTTAATCATAAAAAAGTAAAGGTGATACTTATGTTAACAAAAGTTAAAACTAGGAAAGAGACTAAAGACTAAACAAATTAATTAACAGAAAAGGTGTGTGTCTAATGTCTATGTACATGAAACATATGGGATATTTGTTCGTGCGTACATCTGTAATAGGCTCAAATGCTCAATACATCGGTTTAATAAATTCTAATCCTAAAATTAATTGACAAAATTAATTGAGATTGATATTTACATATTTAATATCTACTTTATCTTCAAATTCTCGACATGGGACTTATATATGTTTGATCGAATATATTTAATTTGTACAATGTTACCATGTCATTTACATTATTACATACAATTCATCTTATAGTTTTTTTTCGACGAAAATTCATCTTATATATAGTTAACCCGTATGTCATGTCTTTATTCAAATGTATTATTTTTGTTCAATATAGTGAATCAAGTAGGCAAGTAGTACAAGCATAGAATTCAAAGTTGTACTTTTGTTCCTCCAATCGATATTCACAACCCAAACAATGCGTATGCAAACGCGCATATTTGAGTCTAGGCAATGAAGCAAGTGAAATTGTCAATAGAAAGTATAGTCCTCTTGGAAAGAGCCCTATAAACATTGAAAACAAGAGTTAGCCTATCATCGACATAAGAATCAAGGGGGGAAATCATGGATGTGAATCCAAATCAGACTCGAGTAGAAATCCAAATCATTATGACGAACATCTGTCATGAGAATATGCATTCCCACGTCTAAAAGTGGAGATTAAACAAGATCACTATATAAGTTCATGGGCTACTCCTCCTATTATCAATTGGTTTTAGGATGGAACAACATAGGCTTGTATGTAGGACCCAACACGCATATGCACACGGACGGTCGTGTGCACCCCTCACGTTAACGGCCCACGAACTTCAATAACATCAATACAAAGTTTGGATCACCAAAAAGTTTGGAAATTTTTTCGCAAGACCGAGATATTCAATTGTCTCAAAACAATAATTGAGTTTCTAGCGAGGCAAATTCTAGATCTTAACAATAAACCAACATCACTCGAATGAATTGCAAGGACAATGAAAACGAAAGTAGAGAGAGTGGAAGAAGGAACCATGAAGAGGAAGTGGAAAAAAGATGAAAATAAGGGACATAAACTTGAAATTTTCAGCCGTTCTCAGGGCAGCGCTGCCCTGAGAACGGCTAAAAACTGTCATCGGAAACAGGAAATCACTCCAACTGGTCATTCGCCAGACGGTATTCCTAGAGAGCGCTAGGACATATTTATCGTGTAGTTGTTGAGAGATCGTGTAAAGCAAACTCAATCTCCTAACTTGGTTAGTTCTTCATCATGTGAAAAAGAGGACACAATATTTGGAAAATTCTTGTTGCCGGTACCTTCATAAAAATATAAATATGTGATTGATTTGGAAAATTTCCACCATATTAATTAATTCTCATGGGTTAGTTGGAGACATTTTGTGAAGGAAAACACCTTATCCATATTTTATATTTGGATAAGCATTTGAATGTGAAATTACGCAACATGCATATATACGTAGGACCATATAAACCTCACTTGTGATATTTAGGTTGTCCACTTGATTGTTTTTGCAAGAAATGTTAACGACCCTACAAAAAAAGAGGAATTGAATTCACTAAATTAATGCTATAAAAATCTTAGATTTTCATTTGTTCCATTTGTTTGTTTCGTAACACATTTTTCGAATGGCTATAATAATGTCCAACTAGTATAAGTACCCGTACGGATTTATTCAAATAGAAATTATTTATTTTAAAAATAAATTAATTTAATTTTTTTATGTCAATATGAATAAAATTTACGCATTATTTTAATATAAAACTCAATATTAATTTTCTTTTTTTTCCTTTACTAAAAGAAAATGAATTAGTTTAGCAATTTTTAAATTTGTACACGTATGTTTAAATTTAAAATCTATACATATAATATCAAAAAAAAATTAATTCTAACTTATATAATTTTTTTCATTATAATATGAGATTTGAATATATAATTAATCAATAAAATATATAACTAATCAAAGTAGAATGAGATAAGAATGAATCTAAGATTTAATTATTAGTTTGTAACAAATCTATATAAAAATAAAACAAAATAATTATAAATATATATTTTAAAAAATTAGTATTAAATTGTTTTTTAGAGCATTGATGATGTGGTGCCACATAAGCGAAATGAATTTGAGGTCGACATATATCAGAAAAGTGACTTCTTTAGTGTATATATATAGATAGATATGTGTGACTATCGTGTCGATTAGCCACAGTTCTATTTCTTAAATAATTGTAAATTGATTTTTTTTAATGTAACAAATTTTGTATGTGTTTCTAGATTTAAAAAATTCAAGTTGTTTAGCTGAAAATGAACATGGATATATCACATAATTAAGAGCAATTCTTATGTTTTACCAGAAAAATGAAATTTCGACAATTTTGATTTTTAACAAATGAATTATAAATTCGATTTAGGGTTCATTTGGATCGTCAAAGTTAAATAATGCATTATATTATAATTAAAATTTTTAAATTAAATTTTTTATAACATAATGTATTATTTGTGAGAATCTAAACGGATCTTTTAATTTATAATATCTTTATTTTTTATTATTATTGCTTGTGGTAGTAGTAGGACTGTAGGAGTGTAGGACCGTGGCGATTATGACCTTATTTTATATTTCAACCAAAATAACTCTATTTTAAACTTTTTAAATCCTTTTTTTTTATATATTTTTCAAGATAAATAAAATACATTTTTTTCCAAAATGCTATTTTGGACACATAACGAAACAAACTTATATTACAACGTCGAATTAAAGGTTACTTTTCTTACACGTTTCCAACTCATCCAAAAAGCCTTAAGAAGGGCAAAGAAAGAAAAGGCTATCAACTTATTTTAAGGCCCCATTATTAATTAATTAATTTGATGGCTTAACGAATTATGCTAGCTCGATCTCCATCTTTATTAATTGCCACCCAAATGGCTGCAAATTAATAACACACACATGCATTATAATGCAATCAATCATCACAATTCGATTTTCTTCTTCTTCTTATCCAATTCCATTGGCTAGCTACTATGAAAGGGATTAATGTGTTTACGTTGTTTTGTCTTTTGATCGAATTGATAACAAAATGCACATCCGGTCCCACACTTTCTTATGAACCACTTGGCAATCTCATCCGTTATCCATAATCTTAATTACAAAGAATAGTTGATCGGATGAATCTAGAACCTTCAATCGAGTCGGGTCGGTTGGGTTTGTGTTTGGTCATTCAGGGTTCGAATTGAATGCAGATTGGAGTTGATTAGCGGGTAAATATTATCATTTTTAAATAATATTCACTATTAATTTTTTAAAATTATTAAATAATAATATAAATATGTAAAAATAAACAAAATTCTCTTAAAAGTTAAAATTCTTTCGATATTTTAATAAAAAGTCACACTTATAGTTACAAGTTAATTGGCTCGGGTCACACAGGTCGATTGGGTTCAGGTCGTATATTTCATGTCAAATCGAGTTCGGGTCAAAATTGAATTTTGGGTCAGTGGGTCGGATTTAAATGCAGGTCGATCAAGTTAGGTTTTTGGGTTCAGTCATCTTTAATTTTGACAACTCGACCCAGATGGATCTAACCTAATAATTAAGTAATAACCTTATACATACTTAAATGTTCAATATATTCCTTAACTTTGGAGATGTATAGACAACACTAGCTTTGAGCATAGACAACACTTCAATACTTTTGAGTTAGAAAAGAAAACAACACGAAATAACCAAGTATATTTATAGACAACACTTGTCGTCGGTTGGAACAAAGAATAGTATATTTGGAGATGTAGTTGAATTGCATGTAATTATCAGTAACAATATTATGATCATTTCTACACGTCATTCATAATCATCATGCTCGTTGGTTCCTAATCAAGCTGATGTGGACGTGTTTGGTCTCCTATTTATCCTTATAATATACTACCTCCGTCCCCTTCTGTTTGTCCAGTATTCCATTTCGAGCGTCCCGAAATATTTATCGTACATTTTCTCCTTTTCTGTTTTATCCATACATTTCTTACAAAAATACCCTCAACCAATATCACTTTTTACCCACTTTTTAACCTTATATCTCATCAACTATTCATCTTCTCCTACCTAATATCATATTTTATCCATTTTCTCAATTACCAATACTATTTTACACTTTTTATCCCTATAAAATTGCAAATATACCCCCCAATCAATTTCACCTTTTACCTACTTTCTCAATTATCAATACTACTTTACATCTTCCTTAATAACCGCAAAAATCGTCCTTTAGGACAAACAAAAAGGGACGGAGGGAGTACTTTAGAATTAAGTAATCAAGCTTATTATAAACATTTTTGCAAAGTTGCTACCTTATTTTCAAAACAATGAACATATGTATGAGGAGTAGGGTTGTGCAAAATTAGACAGGATTAAACCGAACCGTAAATTTATTATTCGATTTAATATGTTCCGATTTGATTCACTATTTTTAGGTTTTTGGGTAACGATCCGATTTATGGACCGGAAATTTTCAATCTGAACTTATATATCTTTAAAAATTATATAAAATCCTATTATTTTTATATTTAGTATTTCACTTCAAAACGCTTTAAGGTTCAAATCGGATCATACCATAGTCAAACTACTTTTCATAATAAAAATATATATTAAGAGTTTATAATAAAAAAGGATAAATCGATATTTCCGGCCCAAGAATGAACTGACTGTAACAACTTGGTCCGGTCTACAGTCTAACCTTTTTACTTTTTACGGCCCTCCCGATTAGACTGCGCCATAAATTAAGGTCTAATCCGACTCGGTCCGATTTAATCCTAAATAATATGTACGTGTAAGATAAATACACTTCAATTGAAAAAACAAAAAGTTACATAGCTCGTCGGAGAATTAAAAGGATTGTCACAACAATTTGAGCAAATCAATTATGCCAAAGCATTGTCAAGTCTAACCAATCTAACTAGTAGATAATAACATTTGTGGTCGATCATTAGGTCGCGAGTTTAAATTCCTCTCTGCGTTGGAATGATCTAAATGTCTCCTATGTACCAAAATAAAATAAAAAAACTATGCTAGCATTCAATAAAATAACTATATATGCACACCAATTGAAAATATTAATGAGTGAAGTTGTTGGTAAACTGAAATACATTGGTTAGTACCACTACCACCTAATATCTTTGATTTTTGATGCCCCAAAAATTTGCTTCTGGTTTCAAAGATATGCTATACAAGTCTACAACTGCCTTGATTGAAATGGGTAGATAAAATTTTAGTTGAAATGTCAACTTAATTGAACTCATCCCATTTGGACACTCCAAACACTTTATTTTTTTCTTCTTCTTTCCAAAACAAATCTTGGACACTTATCATTGCAACAAAAGTTAGTAACAACTTATTTAATACCTAAATCATCCACATACTTTCTTCTATTGTAAAAAGGCTAAGACTTTAATTGCAATTTTAAAAGGCATATTAAATTCTCAAAGTCTAGTGTGTTAATTAAGTGTACAAAAATCCATAAAATTCCAAATTGAATCAATTAACAATGGTTAATTAAATTAATTAATCCACCAACTTTATAAATTAGGACTTGTTTTAATCTTATTTTAGATTCAAGCCTTTATATTTATCAAAATTACCCATTTGAGTACAAATTACATGGATCACTATACACCCAGAAATTTGCATTAAACTTACAACTTAGTGCAACTTCTAAATTTTGCTTGCAAGGAATTCACATATTTCCAAATTCAAATCAAAATTGCAAGCCAAAGAAAACTTGAAAAAGAAAGGTGGATTAGTTTGTTAAGCTTTGTTTCCGTGCCATACATAGCGGGAGATGAAAGAAAGGCGCAAAATTGCAAAAGTGTGGACCCAAATTGAAAATAGTAAAAAAATCCCCATTTAAATTCAGCATAAGAGAAGCCCTTTGATTGGCATCATCCATCACACCAAATTCACCCAATTGAAATTCCCTCACATTTCTCTCCCTTTCTCCTCAAAAGAATCAAAAGTAGGGGATTCACGGGAAGTGCAAAGCACTCTTTTTGCAAATTCTCTTCCACATTTCTTCTTCTATTACTGTCTTTCTCTTTACTCTTGTTCTTGTTTTGGTGAAGAAGGGTTTAAGAGAAAGGGCTGAAAAAGGATCAAATTGAACATAGGCAAAAATGGGTTCAAGTGGCAACACCATTTTTAGTTTGTTAGTGGTGTGTTTGCTGGTTTGCTTTGCCACTGCCTCTGTCACTTATGACAGTAAAGCCATAGTTGTTAATGGGAAAAGGAGGATTCTTCTTTCTGGGTCTATTCACTACCCCAGAAGTACTCCAGAGGTAATTTAACAAGAGAAAGAACAGTTCTTTTGAATGTGAGTTCATTGATTTTCTACTGATTTTCTCACTTTCTGTGTAAAGGGTTTGGTTTTCTAAAGGCATTTGTGCTAATTTTGGTTGAATTTTGCTTGCTGAGTTCAAATTTCGTTTATGGGTCCTAATTTAATAAGAAAAAGAACAGTTCTTTCGAATGTGGGTCTGATTTTCTGAAGGCATTTATGTTAATTTTGGTTGAATTTGCTTGCTAAGTTCAAATTTTGTTTCTGGGCCCTTCTAATTTTTTTTGAGTTCTGTTTGATGTATGGTGTTTTGTGATGAATGTGAGTGGTTGCAGATGTGGCCTGAGCTTATTCAGAAGGCCAAAGATGGAGGATTGGATGTTATTCAGACTTATGTCTTCTGGAATGGGCATGAGCCTTCTCCTGGAAAGGTTTTTCTTCAATCTAGGATTATGGGATTTTTTTAAAATTGATTTTGGAGTTAATATCTGAAGTTCAGTTAATTTGACTTGAATTGTTGGTTTATTTGCAGTATAATTTTGAAGGGAGATATGATTTGGTTAAGTTCATCAAGTTGGTCCAGCAAGCGGGGCTATATGTCCACCTAAGAATTGGTCCCTACGTTTGTGCTGAATGGAACTTTGGGTATTTTCTAATCACCAACTACCAGTATACCTACCATGAAATAAAATGTAGTGAATTATAATTACAAAAGATGTAGAAGTAAAGTAAAAAAAGGGCGAAAAGATCAATAATGCACAGAAAAAAGTGTAGGCTCAGCTTTTAATTTGTCTATCTTTTAATCAAAGCATTTGCAAATTTCTTGTCTTTGTTTGGATGATTCTCTTTTGCTGATTATTGGTTATGTCTTAACATTCAGGGGGTTTCCTGTTTGGTTAAAGTATGTTCCTGGAATTGAGTTCAGAACTGACAATGGACCCTTCAAGGTGGGTTCCTTTGTGTCTTATTTTACACACATTGGGGTAATTAATTTGAGTCAATTATCCAATTAGCAATCAGGAGAATAGAGCTGAACTCATTTATTTTTGTCCTTAAATTCCTCGTCATTTTTTCGGGTTTCTTACACAAGAGGTGTTTTTTGCTATGAAATTATTACTAAAACAGTTTGCTTCCCTTTTGTGTTGTTTTGAACTATTGAAGGAGAAAATGCAAGGATTCACATCCAAAATTGTTGATATGATGAAGTCACAGAAGCTGTTTGAGCCTCAAGGAGGCCCAATTATACTGTCACAAGTGAGTTGATTAAAAAGAAGTTCTTTGTTTTGTTTTGTTTTGTTGAAGTTCTCTTGTTCCTTTTTGCTAATATGTTTTGGTCCCTCAACCTCTAAATGATGACAGATTGAGAATGAATTTGGACCAGTTGAATGGGAGATTGGAGCTCCTGGTAAAGCATACACCAAATGGGCAGCTCAAATGGCTGTTGGTCTCGAAACAGGAGTCCCCTGGGTTATGTGTAAACAAGATGATGCCCCTGGTCCTGTTGTAAGTTGTTAATGTTTCATCTTAGATATTTCTCAAATCTTCTTGATGCTGATAATTAAGCACATGTTTATTCAAATTTAATAGCTCAATTCCTAATCAACCTGATTCAAATAGATGTCTTGATCTGGTAAAAAAAGTTTCACATCAAAAAGTTACCCCACTGTTAATAAAAATAACTGTTGACATTTGACAATAACTTAAATTTAATAACAGTTTTCTTTTTACTGGCTCACAAATCAAAGTTATATATTTAATGATGGTACTTAAATTCAAACTTGTGATGCTTCTGAATGTGACAGATTAACACCTGCAATGGATTTTACTGTGAGGGATTTGTCCCAAACCAAAAATCCAAACCGAAGATGTGGACCGAAAACTGGACTGGTTGGTAAGTCATGTTTTTATTGCTGCCTTTGGCATACTTATCATGCAACACCATTGCTTCAAGAAATGTAAAATTGAAGTTTGTTTCTTGTACTGATTGCTGTCTTAATGTTGTCCAACTATAGGTACACAAAGTTTGGTGGTGCAATCCCCTATAGGCCTGCAGAAGACGTTGCCTTTTCTGTTGCAAGGTTTATCCAAAATGGCGGCTCATTTATGAATTACTATATGGTAAAGATGATCAAATCTTATTCAATTGATTTTATCTGAATGCTTTTTCTTTCTTGTAAGTAATGTTTCTTTTGTTATTATATGTGCAATTGGTTTAGTACCATGGAGGAACTAATTTTGGAACAACTGCGGGACGTTTTGTTGCTACCAGCTATGACTATGATGCTCCTATAGATGAATATGGTATGCTTAACAGTTCACCTGCCTATTCTTTTATATGAAATTGTGTAGACTTTTAATGAGTTTAAATGCTTGATTGTTTTTTTTGACAGGTCTAATAAGAGAACCAAAGTACACTCATTTAAAGAATTTACACAAAGCCATTAAGATGTCAGAACCTGCTTTGGTTTCTTCGGATCCAAGGGTCACAAAACTCGGAAGCAAACAAGAGGTTACTCTTTTTTTCTTTTCTTCATTTTTAAGTTGTATGTTCCACTCGAAAACTTTTGCTTATATAAGTCCCCTTCTTCAGGCACATGTATTTAGCTCAAACTCTGGCCCTTGTGCTGCCTTCTTGGCAAACTACGACACCTCATCATCGGTGAAAGTTACCTTTGGAGGCTCTCAGTATGATCTGCCTCCTTGGTCTGTCAGTATCCTCCCTGATTGCAAGAAAGAAGCTTATAACACTGCTAAGGTAAGTTGCAAATAAAAAAAAAAACTTTTCCTGTATAAGAAGATAAACATGTTTAATCTTTAATGTATCTCACTTTTTAGGTGACTGCTCCAAGTGGAAATCCAAAGATGACACCAGTGACAAGCTTGTCATGGCAATCTTATATGGATGAAACTCCATCTGCTGGTGATGACAGCACCTTCTCAGCAGACGGTTTATATGAGCAGTTGAATGTGACTAGAGATGCATCTGACTATCTATGGTACATGACAGAGTAAGTAGCTTAAAACAAATTCAGTCCTTTTTCCTTGTGTACTTTCCCTCATAATTTGAGCTTATCTTGACTTTTCGGGACCATTCTCTTTCAGTGTCAACATAAATGCTAATGAAGGATTCTTAAATACCGGCAACAACCCAACACTCACAGTCATGTCATCAGGCCACGCTTTGCATGTTTTCATCAATGGTGAACTAGCCGGTAAGTTTTCACTTTTTTTCGGTCTTAGAACTTAACTTCTTTTATTACTGTTTTGTTATTGAAATTCCAATCTTATTCTTCCTTGCAGGGACGGTATATGGGTCACTAGAAAGACCACAGCTGACATTCAGCAGTCAAGTGAAGCTTAAAGCCGGCGCTAACAAAATATCTTTGTTAAGTGTTGCAGTGGGGCTAGCGGTGGGTACTCTATACTTTTCATTCAAAATTAAAATCCGTTCTATCGTGGGATTTTTTCTTTTCCGTTCTCACAATTTCCTCATCGTGTTGTTTTTAGAATGTTGGTACACATTTTGATAGATGGAACCAAGGTGTTCTTGGTCCTGTCAATCTGAAAGGCCTCGACGAAGGGACAATAGACTTGACATCACAAAAATGGTCTTACAAGGTTTGTTTTCACAAAGCCATTTTCAGCTTCTCCATTTTATTTCAGCTTACATTTTCTTCTTCTTGCTCTATGCAGATTGGAATGAAAGGTGAAAACCTAGGTTTAGATAGTGTTAGTGGCAGTTCTTCAGTGGATTGGGAAGTTATGGCTCAAAAGCAACCTCTAACATGGTACAAGGTGAGTCCTTTCTTACCCAAAGCTTCTAATAGGCTTGTTCTCATGTTTTTATGTTATACTCAAATCAGATTTCTGATTCCTATTTGCAGGCCAGCTTTGATGCACCAGAAGGAAATGACCCGTTAGCGCTGGACATGAACAGTATGGGGAAAGGGCAAATGTGGATCAATGGCCAAAGCATAGGGCGACATTGGCCAGGAAACAAAGCATCAGGAAGCTGTGGAAAGTGTAGCTATGCAGGAACGTTTACCGAGTCTAAATGCTTAAGCAATTGTGGTCAGGCTTCTCAAAGATGGTAAGTAATAGCATTAATCCGTCGCCTTTTGTTAATGTTGCTTTGTATTCAGGCACGCTTCATCATCATCATCATCATCATTGACCCAGTGAGGCTCCGCTACAGCGGAATCTGGGGGGTCAAGATGGGGGTACCCCTGCCCAAGGGAAAGGGGGTACACCCGATAGACCCAAGAAAAACTGAATTCAGATATGTGACAATAATAACTGAATTTAGTTAGAATGCACCAAAATTGATATAGGGACTCATGAGCATAAGGATGCGCTCGGTATTCAGGCACGCTTATGAAACATTTTTTTTTCTTATTGTTTTCGCTCCAGGTATCATGTTCCTAGATCATGGCTAAACCCAAGTGGAAACCTGTTGGTTGTGTTTGAGGAATGGGGAGGCAATCCTACAGGAATTCAGTTGGTGAAAAGAACAGTTTAAGCTGTGTAAAGTAGCAAAATTATGCAGGTTGTCATATTGTAAATCCTGGCTTTTTATATGAATTTCTACACATTCAACATAAGCAAAAACATGAAATGTGGAAAGGTATACACACATAACTAAAGATGATACTTAGAGAGTGACTTGTACATCATGTGAACTTATTGTTGCAAAGTAATATCAGTGTATATGGTTTACTTCAAATACTAAACAAACAGGCAGTGTTTGTTTTTCCTTGATTTCTGATTCGGAATCTATGAAGATAATGGCAATTGGGATTGATTTTCTTCAAGCTTGGGGAGTTCAGGCCTAATCTCTTGCAAATCCTTGATGTTAGTTACTAAAGGTGTTCTTTATCTGACCTTTAAACAAAGAAATTGATATCTAGAGTAGGTTCACTAGGCCAAAAACGAGCCAAGAAATGGGCTACAATATTTCCTACACGACTGACGTGATTACGGGAGAAAATAGTAAAGAGAGAATTTATACAAATCATAAGGGCATTAAATATAAATTGGAAAAATTTGGGACATCCACCAAAATTATTTAAATTACAGGGATGCCAACCGAAATTTCCCCCTTAGAACAAAAAAAAAAACAAAAAATAAATAACAGGGACGACAGACTGACAGAGTGAACGACGTTCCTTGTGCTCACGCCGTCGTCGCCGGCCGAAGCCCCCGCTCCGCCTCCAGCTCCTCAGTTCCGCCACTCCTCCACGGCTGATTTGTAAGGATGTCTCAGTTTCTCCCTTGGTTAATTTTAGGGTTTGAATGTATAACAGCTAATTGAATCTGTCCATGCCCAATTACTTGATTGATTGAATTTGCTTGTAATTTTTTGAGAGTTGAATTTGTTAGTACTTAATGAGTTGAATTGAATTTTAATCATTTTCCCATTGCCGTTTCTGGATTGCAAGTGGTCAAATTGGAGAAAATTTGCATTCTGGATTGCTCTGGAATTTAGGGATTGTTGTATAGTTTTTCATCAGCTTAAACTTGATTTGTTAATTAGGTTTCACACTGGAATCCATAACTAGTATTTGTTTAATGAACTCAGAGGTTAACAAGGTTCAGTCCATCCAGACCTTATTAGCTGATGAGTTCTTCTGTTATTAGTTAATTTGTTTATGGTATCTACCTATGAACCAATTGTTCAAGGCTTTTGCTTTTGATATAAACTGTCAAAGATAGTCCCCATTAAACTGATGCTCTAAGAAGTTGTATGCAGTAGAAGCCGTTTTCGTGTTGTACTGATTTGGTTTTAGTCAGTTCTTTAAGCATGAAGGGTGCAAAGAGCTTGAGATTGCGCAAAGTAAATGAATCTTAAAACACTGAGTGCTTGATTACTATCTCAATGGCTTTGTTCTTCCTAAATGGTGATGCGAAATTTCGTAGGTACTTCATTTGTTTCGCTATATCTGTACTTAGGTGATTACTATGACAAGCTATCTGTGGAGGAAGTATGCAGATCATGTTTACAACAAGTGGGAGAAAACCATTCTCTGGGATATGATTGAGCCTTATAGACGGCCCAAGTCGTTCACACCGCTTGTCACAATCTATGTTGCAGCGTTCTATACAGGCGTCGTTGGTGCAGCAATCACTGAACAACTCTACAAGGTTAGTATTTGTAAAGGACTAAAGGGTATTTGGCACTTACTTTATATTCTTATACCTTGTGGAATTAGCTTTGCATTTCAAGAAGAAGGAAAGGAAATAAAGATGATGTGTTCTTAAATATACTGAAAAATACACTTCTGTGAATGACTGTGATTGAATTCAGTTATTAGGCAATGATGACAACAACAACAACATTTATCCGTGGAACTTCCCTTATTAGGCAATGATGAATATATAACATATCAATAGAACAACATTCAAGAAGTCTTCAATTGTTGGTGGGATTACATTGTTAATAATCTTTATCTCAAGCCTTACAGAACAATTCTACAAGGTTAGTAGTTGTTTGAACTGTTCATCTCATTTGTAAAGAGTATTTGGTACTTGCTTTATATTCTTAGACCTTGCAGAATTAGCTTTGCATTTCAAGAAGAAAAAAAAAAGGAAAAAAAGATGATGTGTTCTTTAATATACCGAAAAAATATGCTTCTGTGATTGAATTCATTTATTAGGCAAACAAGAGTCATGAACATATAACATATCAATAGAACAAGATTCAATAAATCTTCAATTGTTGGCGGGATTGCATTTTTAATAAGTCTTTATCTCAAGCATTACTTTCTGTTGGGCAGGAGAAGTACTGGGAAGAGCACCCGGGAGAGACGGTTCCATTAATGAAGCCAATCTTCTATGGTGGTCCTTGGAGGGTTGTCAGAGGAGAAGCTCCCAAGTAACAAACTCATAGTGCTTTACTCTTACTAATATAACAAATGAGAACTCCATCATCAATCCATTTCTTGGTAAGACTAGTGGTATTAGTTTATGTCATCTAGCTGAAATGGAAACCTTAAAATCATGTTACCCTCATTACATTTCTTTAACTACATGTTTGGCGGTGAGGAGCCGCCTAGCCGCCTGCCTATTAAGTTTATTTTTGAAGGGCTTGATGCAAATCGTCTTGGACAACTTCCTAAACCCACCTAGAACCCGACCTAGACGTAAGACGCCTAACCGTCTGTGACATCTTCCTAGTCCAAAAACGAGACGATGGGTGCCTGCGTACAATGTTGTAAAAAACGCTAGGCGGACTCTGGGCGGAGAGGGACCGCCTAGCGCCTAGACGGCCTGAACGGTGGCCAAGGCGGTCATAGATGGGTGCCTAGGCGGTCTGGACAGCTAGGCGGGCTAGGACCTTCCAGCGCCTAGGCGAGGCCTAGAAGGGATTTCTTGAACAGTGCCTGCGTAGTGCGAGTGCCTAGGAGGCCACCTAGCCCATTTTTTAAAACACTGAAGCCTATCAAGCACTGTTCTAAAAATCTCCGCCTAGCTTCGTCTAGGCCCCGTGTAGCCTTTCAATCCGTCTAGGAGACCGTCTAGGCGCTAGGCGGTCCCTCTCCGCCTAGGATCCGCCTGACGTTTTTTTAGAACACCGCTATCAAGAATAAGTTACAAGTCAGAGGAACCCGATTCTCGCAATTGAAATTGAACTATGGCTTGAAACACCACTTCAAGAAAGGCAATACAAGCTATGCTTTGCCTTTTGCTTTTGAATGTGACTAATAGTTTTCTAGTTGTCCCTTCATTCTTCAACCAAAATTCAAAAGGAAACACCACTTGACCAAGTTTTTTGATGAACCTATGGCTTGAAACACCACATGAATTTTTTTTGATGAGCACGACAAGAGCGACAATGAGAATGGCGTTCGCCTTCCTCCATTCGTCTCAAAGGTCCCCAAGCAGCCCGACCCTTCGAGATGTCGCTCCACGCCATGCTATCCGGGTCCACTGTCGGGTTCATCGGGTTGAGCCATGTGGTTGGGCTCACTTACTGCTATCTGCATAATATTCATGACTGCTCAAAACCAGTTCATATCTTTAGTGGTAGGATTCAACTTTTGGTAATGAGTCAAAATATGCTTTTAACTTGTCTTAGTATATAACAATATTGAAAACTGGATTCTCAACTCGTTAAAGGGAAGATTAAGCGTGGGCCTATTTCATGATTATAAGGATATCTCACATCATTATCTTATACTTAAAGCAAGATTTATTTTAAAGAAATAAAAAGATATTTCAATACAGTTTGACATGAATTATCTTCTCATAAGATAAGAATGTAACTAGCATAGTCCATAGACAATTGTTAAAGCAAGATAGTATACATCATCAAGGGCTCGAATAAATAATTTACCTCTAAAAATACTAAGACATTTTATATAAAAAATTACTTTGCTTATATTTTATTACTATATAACTTTTTCTTTTAAAGAATCAAAATATATGAAAAATGGGGTTGCTATTGGGTAGATGAATCCAAATTAGAAATGTTAAAAATAATTAATTCCCCGTTTTTAATGTTACGGGCAAAAAAAATGCCATTAAACTCATAAAATTTAATCCGACGTTACTCCTTATTAGCAATTTAATTATCTGTGTAGCGAAGTTTTATATAGGGTTTAGGGACTTAGGGTTAGGGTTGAGTTGGAAAGCTGCAAATATTGGGATATCCTTGGCTTGAGTTTTATGTTACCTAGTAATCGAGGTTAAACTCGTTTTTGTTCTTCTGTCTGTTGATTTTATAATCATGGATGGATGGACGCATCATCCCTTTTAGTTTTTTTTGCAATCATATGCTTCGTATTCAAGAGTTCGTTTTACAAATTTGTTTGCTTATTTATTTGTAGTGCTTAACAATACCGGCCATGGCCATGATGCTTCGTGTATCTTCTTCATCCATTGCCGTCTTCAAGGCCTGCAATGTCTCAGCCTCCGCCGTTGTCGTCGGCATGTCTCGTAGATTCTCATCCAATGTCTCGGCCTCCTCCGCCGCCGCCAACGTCATCTTCAAACACATCCAAGAGCTGTCCAAGAAGAGTGACACCATTCTCCGAGCCAGGCAACGTCTCCGCAGAACCAAGGTCGTCGTAAACCCGCTCCAACGACAGCTCATTCAGTCCCACCCTCGGGCCGTCCACCAGCTCCAGTTCCTCCGGAAGCTCTACGACAAAATGGCGCCAGCTGGACAGCTCGAGCTCCTCCACATTGATGACTCTGCACAAATCGCCAGAGTCATCACCAATGAACTCCATTGCCTGCAACGAAAGCTCGATCTCATTTCCAAGTCGGAGAAGGATCATTTTCTCCCGGGTGTGCCCAGGGGCTGTGCCGAACTAGAGATCGTCTCCGCCAAGCCTTGTGTTGTGCATCAGCTCATTGCCCTCAAGACTATCTCGGAGGAAATCGCCTTTGAGATTGAGCTCAACGAGTTGAAACATGATCAGGGACGGACGCAGGATTTAACATTAAGGTGGGTTAACTATCACTAAATTTTTTTTGGATGGGCTAAATTACCTTAATTTAACTAATTTAACACTAAATTTACCTTATTTTTAGGGCGGGCTGGAGCGTACCACAGCCCACCCTTCGGTCCGAGTCACCAAAGGGGGCGGCGTTGCCTTGGGATTGCAAGTGTGAGTCTCACCCTCCGTTGTTATCGATCGAGCAGGAGGAGGAGAGGCTGCTAGACAAGTACAGGTATCTTTTGGTTTCGAATGGAAGCGAGATACATTGCTTGGATCTCAAGCAAAGCGTGAATCCGCTCACGATGACTCACGACGTGCCACTCCTTCCTATAATCGCCACTCTCAACTTGGTGGATAAGGGTCTTCCAATTGCACCGAGTTTGTTCAAATGGAGGAATGATAAAGTATACATGATTGGCGGACAGACGTTAATTCCTCGAGTCCTAAACAAGGATGGGGATGGGGGTGGCCTCCTGGAGGGTCACGGTCTCTACAGAGAGCTCTGTGAGTCAAACGAGGTCAAGGGGACGTCGGGTCTCCTTGGCTTGTCTCTGGATGATAGTAAGACTACTATTCTCTCTCGCCCTGAATCCAACGTACTCCGACTGAAGAAGCCCAAAATCCAGCCCATTGTCGAGGAGCTCAATGGAGAAATACATGTGATCGACTCTCCTCCTTTTTGCTTGGCTTTCGAAAAAGACCATACATGGACCGGCTCCCATGAGGTTCTTAACCGTCGCAATGGCTGTTGGGTTGAAGAAGTCGCCGGCCCACAAGATGGTGAAACATATCCAATATTGTCTCACTTAGTGGTCGGCAACAAAATCTTTATAAAGAATGTTCATGTCCGTCTGGTTCTTTTTGACTCCAGAAAGAACAAATGGCATCATGTTGGGTTGAATGCCCGTGGCTTGCCCAAAGACGACGTGTGGTGGATTCTTCGGAATAGTTTTGTTGCAGGCAGCGTCGGAGGATTTCCATACGGAGATGCACAAGACCCGCTCTATGTTGTGATTGCACTGATCTGGGAGCGGGAGGATTCTATGAGGTTTGGATCGTACGCAGAAGCCTTCCTTGTCGACTCGTCGGGGCAGGTTGTTTGCACTCAGTCCCTGAGACAGTTGATGCAGGGAGTCGACGCTTATGATGGTAAGATTATAAAAGTGGAGGAGGATAAGCTCGGGAAGAAGAAGACAATGTGCTCCATTGCTAACGGATATCCGCTGGGGTTGGGCGATTGCAACCAGCATAGTCCGGATTATGTTTTGATCAACACTTTTGATGTGGAGGAGCTTCCTGGCGCGGATGACAAGGTTCGAGAACTCTTGGAAAAAGGAAGCGAGGAGGGGGCGTGGCCTGTTGAGATGGAGTTTGCGCGAGTTGAGGTCTTGGACAGGTGTGTGTATAGGACCGATGCTGAGTTGGACGGAGGAGGAGACGCGAGTGATTGGTTTGATCTGCAAGCTTGCTTTCTGTAGTTAAGTTGTTGCCAACAAGACTGCTCTGATTCTGATTCAATATGTTAAGACCTGCAATCTAGTGTCTGTTTGATGAAGTGAATTGTTACCAATCTGTTTTTTAGATGGTTCATATTGCTTGAACTTAGCTTCAGTTCATCATCCAAATTTCATTGGCTGATGAGTTCTTCTGTGGTTAGTTGATTGATTGGTTTATGGTTTGTTTTGTTTTCTTACATACAGATCAATTATCATTCTATTAGATGAGTGCCAATTGTTTGAGCTAGGCTATTGCTTTTGGTATAAATTGTCAAAGATAGTGGTTTATAACAAGAGTCTCACTTATGCTCACTCAATCCTGTAAACTTAATTAATAGCCCATCAGAGATCCCAACACATTAAATTTCCATACTCTTCTTAGGAAAATTGTGTTTGCTACAAGTTTACCAAATGTAATTACATCAAAAGCCATTAATTTGTTAAAAAACGCTAGGCAGAAGCTGGGCGTTGAGAGGCCGCTTGCCTCCCTAGTTTCTCTTCTTCGAAAGATTTAGCCTAGGGTTGTGCATGAGTCGTTTCAAACCGAAAATTTAAGCCGAATCGAAATCGATATTATTTGGTTCGGTTTTCGTTTTAGGAATTTCCCGAATTTCGGTTTTAGTTCGATTTTGGTTAAATTTTGATTTAGTTCAAATTTCTCGAAGAATAACCCTCTATTCATCTCAAATCGACAAAACCGAAACTGAACCAATTCGGTTCGGTTTAAAACATTGAATCCAATCAAGAATATGTTCTGGGTCAGAGGAACTTGATTCTCTCAATGCTAAAAACACTACTTGAACAAAGGCAAAAACAAGTTATGCTTTCCTTTTTCCCCTTTTTTGAATGTAAGCAACACTTTTCTAGTTGTCCCTTCATTCTTCACCAAAATTCAAAAAGAAACACCACTTGAAGAAAAAAGGCAACACAACACAACACAATACAATACAATACAATTACATTTCTAGTCACCCTATTTCACAATCAAAACCAAATCTCTTGATGAACTATTGGAACCAATCCTACTTATGGTGAGGCATTTCAGTTTGGGCATTTCTATACGCGCTACACGCGAGGACATAGACGCATATGAGCACGACAAGAGCGACAATGAGGATGACATTCGCCTTCCTCCATTCGTCCCTTAGGTTCCCAAGTACCGCGGCTCTGCAAGAGTTGCAGTTGTAGCAGAGCCCTCTCGGGTCGTTGCTCCAAGCCATGCAATCTGGGTCCACGTTCGGGTTAGTCGGGTTGACCCATGTGGTTGGGCTCACGTACTGGTATCCACAAACTAGTGGTGGCTTGCAACATCCTGACTACTCAAAAGAAGTTCACAACTTTAGTGTTAATACAACAACATTGACCCAGTGACGTTCCGCTAGAGCGGAATTTGATGTTTTGCTAATAAGTCAAAATATTTTACAATATTTAAAACAAGTGCACATCTTTAAAGCACAAAGAGTAAAGTATGAACCGGTAATGCACCAAAAAAAAATAAAGAAAAAGAATGAATAATGAACCGGAAAGTTTGTGGTGATGAAAAGCATGACCCTTAGTTCATGATTATAGGGATCTATACTCCATTATCATAGATAATCTCAAATCATTCTCTTATAATTAAAGCAAGATTTGTAGTAAAGAAATACAGACAGAAAAATATTATATTTTGGCACTAATTTGGCTCCTCCTAAGATAAGAATATAATTTTCTACCAAAAAAAAGATAAGAATATAATTAGGCATGGTGGTCCATAGACTATAGACAATCCTAATCTATTACTCCCTCCTTTTTCTCCTTTTTTCATTAAAAATGTTATTTTAATTTTTAACACAATTACTAAAAAATAATTAAACAAAAACGCTAAAAACCCATCTTTAAATTTATAATTAATTAACCACTTATCTCAATTCCGAATAATGAATAAAATCAATCAAAATATATATACTTTTCAATAACAAACTTTATAACCCGGAAAAGAAATCACTCCCTGTAACTTCAAATCGATAAATATTTCTTTAGAATATAATCGGTAAAATAACAGTCTTTTCTAAACAAAGTAATATATAATCAGTAAAATAAATGTCATTTAACTTTTAACCCAAAATACAATTTTTTTAATTAAACTAAATTTTCAATTTTTTTCTTAATCTTATCACTAGTTAAATATACCCCATTTTTTAAAAACAAGTTTCAACAATAAAATTCATAACTCATACTTAACTAATTATCTAAAAAATTTAAAACGACACATAAAATTGATCAAAATCTATCTAACTTTTAACTCAAAATTAAAAAAATTAATAATATCTTCAATTTTTTAATCTTATGACTCCATAAATATACACCAGTTTTTAAAAACAAGTTCCAACAATAAAATTCACAACTTATACTTAATTAATTAACTAAAAATCATTTAACGACGTATAAAATTGATCAAAATCTATAAATATCACAAACCTGAAGAGGAGAAATATGAGCCATGAAGAAATAATTAGCCGCAATAAACCTCGAACCAAGCTTAGCACAAAACCCAGAATCAGCCAAACACGCCCTAATCCTGCCCCAATAATCATCACTCACAACATGCTCCCTCAACCAGCTGGAAAACCCACCGAGCCGGTACTCCCTGAACCCGGTTCCCTGAACCGGTTCATAGCTCCCATCCGGTTTACTCACAACGAGCGCGAAAACCAGCAGAGTTATGAACAGTGCAATCAGGATCGCCATACAACACAAGTAGAGAGCTAACAAGCTCTCCTTGTACATGTAGGCGCCCATGAATCCGATGACGGCGACGACGAAGACGAGGAATCCGAGGATCACCACCGGCCACCGGAAAAGGTGAACGCACTCGTTGTCGCCTTGGGAGGAGAACCAGAGGCCCGAGGCGATTATGGGGATTGAGCAAATTAGGGCTATGAAATTTAGGGCGGCTGTTAGGTTGTTGCTTAGCCCCATTTTCGGGTTTTTTGTAACGGCTAGTTTGAGTTGGGTTTTTGATGGGGTTTTGTTGAATTTGAAGGATGATTTGGGGAAGAAAGTGAGATGGAAGTTTATGGTGGATTGGTGTGGGAGGGAATAAAAAGGGGAGTATATGATTCCCTTTGTCTTTTTTTCTCTAACAAGGATTTTTGTGTACTAACTGGCAAAGTCTACGAACAGTGTTTTAAAAAACGCTAGGCGGATCCTAGGTGGAGAGGGACCGCCTGACGTCTAGGGGATCTAAACGGGCGCTTAGATGGACTAAAAGATCTCTTAGACGATTTAGTGTGTGTGGGAGAGAATAAAAAGAGGAGTATATGATTCCCTTTGTCTTTTTTTCTTCTAATAAGGATTTTTGTGTACTAACGGGCAAAGCCCACGAACAATGTTCTAAAAAACGCTAGGCGGGTCCTAGGTAGAGAGGGACCGTCTGGCGTCTAGGTGGCCTAAACGGGCGCTTAGACGGACTAGAAGATCTCTTAGATGGGTTAGAAGGTTAGGCGAGTTAGGACCTTCCAACGCCTAAACATGGCCTAGATGGAGCTAGGTGGGAATTTTTAAAACAGTGCCCACGAATTAGATAAATCGGTTTGGATTGACTGGCTCGACTTAATAAAGAAAAGAGTGAGTTTTTTTTTTTGGGTTTTTTCTAGATGAAAAATCGGATGGGGGTAAAGATCGAACCTGGACTTCACACCGTCTCCCTAAGTAAGGTGTGGATTGAAGGAGTTTTGGGGAAGAAAGCTAAGTGACATAGAAGTTTATGGTGTGTGAGGGAGAAAGTGTAAGGGAATAAAAGGAGTATTTGATTCCATTTGTTCTTTTTGTTTTTAGAAAATTACGTTTAGTGTCCCTGAATTTAAAGGTTTTTTTGTAGTATTGGTAAGGTTTTGGGTTTGTTTATTCTGTAGCCTTGGTTGGCGAAAGGTTTTTGTGATGTTTAAATATGGTATTAAATGAGCTCGATTAGGTGTAGCTCGACTCACTAGATGTTAAATAAGTATCGAAGGACGATTCGTTAGAAAGATGCGGCGTGAAGGCGGCGAACGACAGTTCTAAAAATGGTTTTGAAAACTATTCAAAACTCTTGAAAACGATGTATTGTTATAAATTCAAATAGGGGTGGTTCGGGAATTAATTTACGTGGAGTATTCTTTAGGATTGAATCCTACTAATTCGAGGACAGAGAATAATACAGTGGTGACATGTATTTCACCAATTCGTACAAAAAAGGCATCAATTGGAAAATTCAAACCTTAAGGGCAACAATTGAAAAAAAAGTTATTTTTAGGATATCAATGAAAATATTCTTAAATTTAAGGACGGCTGTTCTAAAAAAATGGTTTTGAAAAGGAGAAGATGCCGAAATGGTGATTCAACGCAAAGTTTGATCCGAATTTCTAGAATTGTCCTTTTATCTCATCTTTAATGAAAGAGCAATTAAATATTGAAAGTAGTGGACGATGATCGAGATGAGAACTATTTCAATTCAATTATACAAGTTTGATTGTCTTTTTTTCTATGTGTCGTGCTCTTGTCCATTCAAGATTCAAGTCTAAATATCAATCAACAGTTAGTAACTTAGTATAGGAACTGGTCATGCGGTAAGCGGTTTGTTCCACATTTATAAGATATAGATTTTAATTTTAAAAGGATGTGGAAAAAAATTTGGACGACTCACCCGTTAAAATCAGGCGTGTGACAACGGACAATAGATCCATGGGTTTATCCGCAACATTGGGTCTTGTACGGTCCCGATGGCAGAGTTTTGGGGAATTCAGGACGGCCTCGAGATCGCTTGGAACAAGGACTGCAAACAGGTGATTTTGGAAGGCGACTTGCAGCTTATGGTTAATTTATTAAGTAGAAATATCAATAAGAGTCATCCGTTGTATAGCCTGGTTAAACAATGTCAAGGCTTTATGAGTAGGAACTGGAATATCCAGATCCGTCATGTGTATCGAGAGGCGAATACGGTTGCCGATCACCTCGCGTCTATTGCTTTTTATTATCCGCTTGGTTTTCATGTATTGATTGCCCCGCCTGAGGAAATTTCTTTACTGTTATATGATGATGTAAGGGGTCGGGCTATTTCCCCGCATGCTGACTACTTAACCCTCTTTTTAATATTAATAAAACGTCTCCTTGAGAGGCCGGAGAGTACTGCCTCTCCTTCCAAAAAAAACAAAAGTCAGGCGTAATAGTCGTACTTTGTTTTATCAACTTACCAATCAAGTAGGTTTGATCATTTGATTGATTAATTAAAGACTAATCACACAAATTCTTTGTTGGAGCCAGATTACGAGGTATAAGACTATGCATGTGAATGTGACAACTTAAAGATTGCACTACTACTAGTCCTTTCTAGAAATGACATTAACTTTATGTGATAAATTTGAAGAATGTTTAAGGGTCATTACGTATACATGTGGAATCAAGAGATAATGATAAATGGCTTATTTGACATGACCATTATCACTATCACTTATGATGTAATGACTAATGTCATTGTAACATCGTTATAATATAATTATATAACGTTATTTTTTACCTTACTTTTGACTCGTCCGGTTCGATAAGTAAGCACTACTCTACATTAGGACTGAGTATTTTATGAACCTATTTTAATATGAGTTTCTCATGTCGCCATCGAGATTCAAACTTGGAATCTCCAGGACACTATTTAAGAAGTCTAGCACCACTTTGCTACTAGATCAACTGAGTATTGGCAGATAAATTTCAACCAACCCGAAATTTGAATTTTGATTGAAATAAAGCATATAAGTTTGAGTGATATCAAGATACCACACAACACTACTTGATGGCCTTGTATTTTGGTCGGAGCATGGTTTAGGGTTTAGTGCAATTGGTCTCAACTAGTTTCATTGTTGGTTTAGATGATGTTTATGAATTTGTTGGTGATAGTGGGTTTGTGGTGTGGTAGGAAGAAGGAAATCTAAATTAATATAGAAATTTTAACCAAACAAAAAGTATTCTATTTTTTTTTTTTTTATCTTTGCTCAGTTCGATCAGTCGAAGTTGTCCTATGTCTAAATCGGACATGGTTTTTCTAGAAAATATACCATCTCACTTACACTTGATCGATTCTATATTACTTAGAGGATTCAAATTTAAATATTTAGATACGCAAAGCTTAGCGCTACAATCACTAGACTATCTTATGGTTGGAGGTGCTCCCAGAGAACATGGCACAATGGACAGGGAACGCTCAAATACCTCAGATTTAAGCCTCGTCGATGGCGTTGAACATCTCGTGATTTACCACCTTTGTATGGCCTACCACAGGGTGCATTGAGGCACGAGATTAGTCAGGATCGCTCCTTGTGAAACAAGTTTGAGCCCTGAAAACCCACGACCCCCGAAAAACTTATGATTGAAGGTACTAACAGTATGTACCACACTTATGTTTGAACGTCCCCTTAGACAACATCAAATTAAACCACCAGTTTTTCATAGAGCTTTGTTGTTCCCTATTTGAATAGTCATTAGAAAATTGATGCATTAGGTTAGAAAATGTTGGCTATAATATACATTTGAGATAAATTATCTATGATCATAGGCCCATAATGAGTTATCAATGGGAAAGCTGATCGGGCCCCATACATTATGGGCCTTTTAAATCCATGTATTTTAGGCCCAATTCATGCCAAATGGGCTTATGTGAACTAGTGGATCATCCGGACTTTGATAAACAATTCATTTATTTCCTTGGATCACAAAAATTGTTAAGAGTTGGCATTGCAATGGCAATCATCGAGTGCATAATTTATCCATCATCCCTGAATTTTAATATTTCAAATTGTAACATGGTACATTAATCAAGAGAGATTAAAATATGATTTCTGATAAATGATGACAAATAATTCCTTCACGAATAACAAAACAATGAAATCGCCTGTATAAGAAATCAGGATTGGAATCGCCAAAATCAATTTCATTGTTTGCTTTTATAACAGGTATGAGAATGAATGATTCTCATTCCAACACAATACATTTCACTTCATACTCATGTCCAAATTAAGGTATGAGTCATTCTCAATTCCTTATCCTAATCTAATTTCATGTATAGAAACAAACGAACCTTTAGTTAACATAAACACTTTTTATATTTAGTTAAAATCGACTTTGTAATATAAATTATCACGTCAAAAATGATAAAATTCTAATATATAAGGTGACAAAACTCTTTATATATTATCAATTAATTTTAGGTTAAAGCCTTACTAACGACCCAGATCTATTAGTAAAATTTATTGACTTTTTGATTTTTTTCGATATTTTATCTTATAAGCTACTTTGATTCAATGTATTATATTAGCATTTTATCCCATAATGTAATTATCAAATTCGGAGTATATAAATTCATGGAAGTTTCCCATCTTGTATTATTCTACAATTTTAAATATAATTATTTAATTAATCATTTGTATACTAATTATTTTAATTAATTGCTAGTTTACAAATTTGACTTCCCCAAAAACGTCGGCTACGTTCCTTCATGTAGCCCACCCTGCCGCCATGTACGAGATTCCGCCCGTACGTCTCGTGGACACGTGTCCATCTCTCGTCCCACTCAGAACTTACCTTTATACACCCCACGTGCCCACCTTGCACCCGCTCCTTCTACAACCAACCACACACCGACACGTGTACATCTTCCTCCCACCTATATATATACTCCACTTCCCCAATACTCCACAACAAACACAAATATCCAAAACACACAAAATCCAAAATCCAAATCTCAAAGTTCGATGATTTATACCTCCAACGATTCAATTCGCCGGATCTTCACCTTCCCGGCGGTCCACCCCTGCGAGAACGCCTCTCCGATTACGCTTCTCGCCTCTCTGATCAGCCTATCCCGCAAAATCTCCGATTTCAAATCCCAAACCCTAGTTTCGGCGAAGCGAGATTCCAGGAGTTCAATTCGATTGGTGGAAGTACTACTCGTCTTCCTTGAAGAGCTCCAAGATCAGATTCTTAAGCGTCCGTGCCTGGATTCGGATTCGATCGTGATAAGCTTGTCGGAGATGCACGTGGCGCTTCAGAGGATCCGGTTCCTGGTGGAAGATTGCGCGCGCCAGGACGCGCGATTGTGGATGCTGGTGAAGTCCGGCGAGGCGGCGAGCCATTTTCGAGTGGCGGGAAGGGATTTGGCCACCGCGTTGGAGATATTTCCGGTAAGGTTCTCCGATTTGTCTGATGAATCGAAGGATTGTGTTGAATTTGTGGCTAGGCAAGGTAGGAGATTGGGGATCGTGGTTGAATCGGGCGTTTGTTGGGCGTTGGATTGTTTAGATTCTGTAATGAAGGGGTTTGAAAGGGGAGTGATTCCGAATCCGAATAGTCTCAAGGAGCTCTTGAGTTATTTGGGAGTTCGGAATTGGGAGGATTGTGAGGGCGAAATCAGGTTCTTGGAGGAGGAGATTCGTTTACATGGTAGTGAGGTTACAGTTCTCAACGGCTTGTTGGGATTCATGATCTATTGTCGTTGTGTGGTGTTTGATTTATTATGCAGGGAAGGTGTTCGAAGAAATGTCCGTGAGAACAAGGATGGTGGTGTAGGAGTGTTGTTGAGCTCTTTGAATGAGGAGGATTTGAGATGCCCCATTTCACTGGAGATCATGAGTGATCCAGTGACGATTTCAACCGGTCACACTTATGATCGGGATTCCATATCGAAATGGTTCAAGGCGGGAAACCCGACCTGTCCCAAAACCGGGAAGAGGCTTCAGAGTTTGGAATGGGTGCCAAATTCAGCTCTGAAGAAGCTGGCCAGGCAATATGCAGTGGAGAATGGCATTGATATCCCGAAATCAGGCGCTGGCCACCGTTGTGTGAAAGCAACCGCCTTTGTAGCTAGTCCGG
Source organism: Fallopia convolvulus (assembly GCA_964016875.1). Lineage (NCBI taxonomy): Eukaryota > Viridiplantae > Streptophyta > Magnoliopsida > Caryophyllales > Polygonaceae > Fallopia > Fallopia convolvulus. Next base: position 2,272,511 of record OZ024718.1, on the reverse strand, counting down.
TTTATGAAGAGGCCATTAAAATGGCCTCTGATTTCTTAACTATAAAGCTGGCTATAGGCACAGTGCAAGAAAAGAACAAAGCCGCTTATGAAATCCGTCTGTTGACGAAAAGGAATGTTGTTAATAGGGCTTTGGTTGTGGAATCCGGTGTGATTCCATATTTGCTGAATCTTCTCTTGCTGAGAGATTCGTCTGCCCAGGAGAACTCCATTGCTGCTTTGCTAAACCTCTCCAAGCACTCCAATGGAAAATCAGCCATTGTTCAGAGCGGCGGCCTACAACTCATTGTAAAGGTGCTGGATCATGGCATGAAGTTGGAAGCGAGACAACACGCAGCGGCTGTGCTGTTTTACCTCTCTTCAATTGAGGAGAATCGCCGTCTAATTGGAGCAATCCTAGAAGTAATCCCTGCTTTAATGGATTTGGTCGCCTGTGGAGGTGATCGTGGTAAGAAAAACGCTTTGGTCACGATCTTCGGCCTTCTGATGCACCAAAACAACCATCAAAGATTTCTTGGTGCAAATATAGTCCCGGTTTTGGCGGGTCTTTTGAAATCCTTGGAGAAAGAGGATCTAATAACCGACTCATTGGCGATTCTGTCTGCATTGGCAGAAAACCCGGAAGGAGCAAGCGCGATTCTAAGAGGCGAAACCCTAGAAATTGTTGTTGCAATCTTCTGTTCGTCGAATTCTAGGGCTACAAGAGAGCATTGCGCGTCTTTGCTCCAAGCTTTGTGCATAAATGGCGGGAGAGACGTGGTTCATGTTTTAGCAAAGAACCCGGCTCTTATGGGCTCGTTGTACTCGCTTGTTACACAAGGGACGCCTCGAGCAAGCAAAAAGGCGAGATCTTTGATCGGTATCTTGCAAGAGTTTTCTGAGAAAAGCTCAGCTGCTCATCATCAGGTACCACGCGGACGTTTTATTCATGTGTGGTAATCCAAGATTACAAGATCATGAGCATGATTTTTTTCATTTTTTTTGGTTAATTGTGTATAATATAATTTGTGTATAAAATTTGCTCAAAGGTGATATACTTTGATAACTATGCTCAAATTTTTGAAGGGCTAGTTATGAATGAGCTTCTTGTGTTGGCTCAAAATGTAATAACCATGTACAGTCTATACAAAAAGTTGTGTTATTTGGTTTCAAGAATAATAAAGCATTTGCCTGATCAAAAAAATAAAGCATTTGTGTATCTATGTTATTGAGGTGACATATTGCTGAATTAGAAGCTTGTGGATTTGTACATGGAATGGCAAACACTGGACAATCTGTAATGCAATTCAATGAACTGGATTTTTTTTTTTTTTCAATCCAATTTTCATTCTGTGAAACCAAACGAGGCCCAAGTCCCAATTCAGAGCATATCCAAGAAATTCCAAACAATCCAATATAAGAAGCAATTACATTCACCTATAAATAGCATCATTAGCCTGCTAATCCAAAATTTTACAATATCATGTAATAGTTATATGCTGATTTGTCATAATTTCGGTACGACCGAGCATGAGTCGGTTTAAACCCAAATATTAAGCCGAATGGCTTAATCTACCGAAACCGATATCATTCAGTTCGGTTTTCGGTTTACAAATTTCCCAATTTTCGATTTCGGTTCGAATTTCCCAAAGAGACAAGACAACCTTCTATCCACCTAAAATCGACATATTTTGGGTTCATCTTAAACCAAATTTCGATTTTTAATTCAGTTCGATTTTTTCCGATTCAATTCAATAAATTTTCGTCAAATTTTACCTATATTTGTCATTGTCATTTGTCAACCTCACTTTCCCCTTGTCTCTCAATTTTCTCATGGCGTGAGCGTTTTAGACTGTTACCCCCTACAATTAGATTTGTCAAAACTTACCGACTCGAAAAACTGACCCGATCCGTCCAAAAAAAATTCGATTGAAACTCGACCTAAAGATCAATGGGTTAAGAACGAACGATCCGAACCTGGTCGACCAGAAAAAATTGGGTTTTAAAATACTATTTTATTATAAATAATATTATTCTAATATAATATGGTAGTAATTATTTTAAGACACACAAAATAAAAGAAAATAAAAATTGACTATCGTAACCCATTGGATCAACCCAAACGTGTACCAAACCCGACTAATCAAATCCGTAAATTTAGCAACCCAAGAACGCGAGACCGTTTTGACCCGAATGCGCCCCGCCCGACCCATTTGATAGGTCTACTCCAATCCACCACACAAATCAATATCATCTAAATCCAAGGGCTCACATTCCCCCCACGTAACCCCTCAGCCAACCTTCCACCATCACCAAAAGCCCCAAAATCCCCCTCAAATCCCTAATTTCCCAAACCACCTTCCACCATGCCAGGCGGCGAAATCGTCCACCAACCACAACCTCCGCCGCCTCCGCCCTCCTCCTCCTCCGCCTCCGACGACGAATCCCGCCTCTGGTCAGAGATCAAGGCGGAGGCCCGGCGCGACGCCGACTCCGAGCCCGCCCTGGCCTCCTACCTCTACTCCACCATCCTCTCCCACGCCACCCTCGACCGCTCCCTCGCCTTCCACCTCGGCAACAAGCTCTGCTCCTCCACGCTCCTCTCCACCCTCCTCTACGACCTCTTCCTCCACGCCTTCTCCTCCGACCCCTCCCTCATCTCCGCCGCCGTCGCCGACCTCCGCGCCGCCCGCCTCCGCGACCCCGCCTGCACCTCCTCCTCCCACTGCCTCCTCAACTACAAGGGCTTCCTCGCCTGCCAGGCCCACCGCGTCTCCCACCTCCTCTGGTCCCGCCACCGCCGCCCCCTCGCCCTCGCCCTCCACTCCCGCGTCTCCGACGTCTTCTCCGTCGACATCCACCCCGCCGCCAAGATCGGCCGGGGCATCCTCTTTGATCACGCCACTGGTGTCGTAATCGGCGAGACGGCTGTCATCGGAAACAACTGCTCCATCCTCCACCACGTCACTCTCGGCGGGACTGGCAAATCCGGCGGCGATCGGCACCCGAAGATCGGCGACGGCGTGCTGATCGGCGCCGGGGCGACGATTTTGGGAAATGTGAGGATTGGAGAAGGGGCGAAGATTGGGGCTGGATCGGTTGTGCTGATTGATGTGCCGCCGAGGACGACGGCGGTTGGGAATCCGGCGAGGCTTGTTGGAGGGAAGGAGAAGCCGTCGAAGCACGAGGATGTCCCTGGAGAGTCCATGGATCACACGTCTTTCATCTCTGAATGGTCTGATTACATCATTTGATTGTTTCAGTCTTTCATTTCCGTTTGGTACAATAATTTTTACTTGGTGGTGGTGTTTGGCAATAAAAGTTCAAATCTTTTTGCATTGTCAATTTCAGCTTGTGTGTATAAAGAATGATTTTATTCAAGTGACAAAAAGAACAGCACAAATTCATCTAGTTATTATACCTATATGACTATATCTTGGGGTGGCAAACGGGCGGGGCGGGTCATTCGGGTTGTTCCATATTATTGTCAATGGTGTGTAATTGGGAAATCGGGCATGGTCGGGTCGTGTTGGGCTTTTAGTTGTCGGATGATTCAGGTTATCGGGTCCAAGTTGGTGAGTTGTTTCGGGTTTCGGTTGACTCGGGTTCTGACTAAGTTGGATTTCGGATTGAATCAGGGTTTTCCATTCGGGCAAATCAGGTTTAGTTTAATCGGGTTTTGTTTAACCGGGTAAAAAGGGTGGCAAATGGGCTACACGGTCGGGTTTCGGGCATGTTATAAGGTTTTTTTTGGTAGATTTGTATGTTGTGTAATCGGGTTGGATTTAGTATTCATTCCGTTATGTAATTCAAGTTATTGGCTCTAAATCAGTCAAGCTATTTCGGATTCGATTGAGCCGGGTTTTGAGTAAGTCGAATTATGGATTGAGTCAGATTTTTCCCTTTTGTGCCGTATTGTAGTATTGGGTTTAAGTTGAATCTTGGTTACGTCGGGTTTCAGACTTTCAGTTAAATTATGGTTCATTTGAATTGAGAGGCTCAGGATTATTCCAATGACAAAAACAAACACAGCACATATCATCTAGTTATATCTGAGACAACACAAATAGCAAATCAGTATTGCTCAAGGTTTATTCAAATGCTTAGTAGATTTCAATCTCCATATCAATTCTCACACCAAGATTTAATAGTGTCAATTCTCTCTTCCTTGAATTCAAAGAATTGTGGGAGCTGGCAAGATTCCCAATTCAGAATCTGAAGAACCCAGTTGACATTCTTCATTGTCATCTCTATCTACTGTGGATTCTTGACTAATTAGGTCAACAAGGGTGTTGTGGAGCTCCTCTGCATTGTTCCATTCATGGACTTGAGCTTGAACGAGTGACGGGTTGCTCAGGATTCGTTCCGATAGAGGATAATTCTTTCTGGGCATGACATGGTCGCCATTTCTGAGTTTCAAGCTTGGACAATAGTCGCCGCCTCCATCTCCAATATAAATGAATGTTTTTCTCCCTTCCTTTTCGACAGAGGCTCGTATTTTATCCAAGATCAGGCCCTGTGCACAAGAGGTGAGATTTAGATCAGGATCAAGAGAATGTGCCATTGAAATCTCTTACATTCTACTGGATACAAGATTTGACTGACAATGCAAATATTCACTAAGCAATGCAGGAGATTGAGGAATGGTCTGAACAAAACTTGTAAAATTTGCCTTAAAACTTGAAAGCCTAAGAAAACCAAGCAGCAAAACTGAAGACTTTTCAGCTTTGCAAAGAAATTACCCTGAATCAATTCAGCAAGCAAAGAGAGGATTTGATCACAATAGATTCTACTGAATACAAGATTTGTGTGACAATGCAAAAGAACACCAAGCAATGCAAAACTTGCAAAATCTGCCTTAATCAGCAAGACTTTCAGTTTTGCTTTGAATCAGTTTGCAAAGAAATTGCCCTGAATCAATTCAGCTAGCAAAGAGAGGATTTGATCACAATAGTCAACCAAGATATCAAAATCATAATATAATTGTGGGCACTTTTCATTTGTTCAGCAAGCTAACAAGAAGTACAATCATACAAATGCTATACATTTGCCACATATTTTAGCTGAATCCAAATTGAAATGGTGGGTAAGGTAAATTCATACCTTACACATGTTTGAGGGGCAAAGTTTGCACCCATGAGAAGACAATCTAGAGTCATGATATGGAAAAATTCTAAGCCTGCCTTGTTCATCAATGACAGATGGATTTGTGAAGATCTCAGTAAAACAGCTCAACAATCCATGGTGTTTCAGTATAGTCTCAATGAAGAACTGATTTGCATCACTTACTATCTTCAACTCACATCTGAAACAGCAAATGCACCAAAATTCAGTGCTTAATCATCCTCAAATCGACTAATGAAATGAGAGATGAAGTCTGTATAATTTACCCAGCAGCATAAGCTGCTTTAATGGCTGAAGCAATTTGAGGCTCCAATGGAGTTCGAATCAAGCAATTTGCAATATCTTCACTAGTCTTCCCCTGTGAGTGGAGCTCATCCATCATCTTATTCTGCAAATATCCAGAACGCTTAACCCTAAAAATTTCCCCAAATTTCAATTTTCCATACTAAAACTCAAATCCAACCAGAAATCGTGAAATTGAGTACAAATTAAGCAAAATCAAGCCAAAATCGAACCAAATCGGATTCAATTGAAGACAAATTCGAATGTGCGATTGCGAAAAGCTAACCATGAGCGAATTCCAGGGCATGGTGGAGACGAGCTGATTGAACAAAGGGGTGAGACCCATTTGAGTAACCACCCATCTATCGCTATCGCCGTCGATGATCGTCCGATCGAAGTCGAAGATCACCACCGTTGATTTCCCCATCGCGAATGCTTGCTCCGGCGGCGGCGATCGTTGACTCGGGCTGATTTCGCGCGACGATCGTTGACCGCGCGCTACGTTCAATGTCGTCTTCTTCGCCTTATTATCAGGCGTGGCGCCGAAATTGGAGGCACAATTTTATTTTATTTTTTGAAACTTGATTAATAAACAAACCCTAACCCTAATTTTCGGATCAATTTCCTTGCTTTGAGATTGGAAAAGGGGTATTTGTATAATAAAATATCACATGTCATGATAGAAATATTAATTTAGATGGGTTATATCTTGTGATCCAATGGGTTGGATCATGTGATCTTGATCTTATGAAAATATCACACAATTTCATGTTGGTTATTTGTACGAGAAAATTAATTGATGAGATCCATTAGATACAACCCCACACTACTAGGCAAGTCACTCTAATTTTTGAGTTATATATTCCTAAACTATAAAAAATGGCTACTCATACAAAGCTCAACAAGGCATCGTGACTTGTGAGTAGGGATGCACATGACATGGGGTGGGGCAGGGCGAGGAATGCATTCTTCGTCCCCATCCTCGAATACTATTATGTTCTCCATCCCGGCCCCGTATCTGTTTAATCCCCGTGGGGATCGGGGCGGGGAATTCCCGTCGGTTTTCGGGTTGTTAACGGGGCCCCGTTTAGTATAAAAAATATTTTAAACTTTAATATTTTTTTTTACAAATATCAAATTTAATAACATAAATTTTAAATTTCACTATATAATTTGTAGATATATATAAGCTTTTAAATTAAAAACTACAATTATTATTAAAATCTATTTTTATTCCATGTTTTATAAATTAAAAAAAAACATATCGGATATATATAGCGGGGATTCGGGGCGGATAGTACATTCCCCGTCCCCGCCCCGTTTAAAATCGCGGATACGAAAATGATCCCCATCCTCGCCCTGTTCCCCATTAAGTCGGGGAATCCCCGCCCCATTAGGGGCGGGTTCCCGCGGATCCCCGTCCCCACGGATTTTTTGTGCATCCCTACTTGTGAGTTTCCAATTATAATTTTGAAGGGTAATTTTGCCAACCTATAATTATTTTAGAAATATGCTTTTCTATATTGTAAAATATGTTTTGAAGTAGTGAATTCAAAATGTCATGATTTGATATTTGTGTAGAAGAGTCTTCTATTAAATTTGGTTAGTACATATGTTATGAGTAATGTATCTAGTATGAGTCAATAGATTGGGGGTCGTGCTTGTTTATTACATAAGATTATATGATTTCAACTTTGAGATTGTGCTTTAGATAAGTGAATTGGCGAATATTCGATAGCTTTAATCCAAATTCCAATCGGACATTCGCTACTATTATTCAACTCAGATTGGATACCCAAATCATCAATTATTTTGGATCATCGAATATCCATCCTATTCATTTTTCGTATCATGCACACCCATCAACAATGTTCTAAAAAACGCAAGGTGGACCCTGAGTAGAGAAGACCGCCTAGGCAATCGTGGACCCTGAGTAGAGAAGACCGCCTATGCGATTGCCTCGACAGACTAGAAGGCTAGGCGTACTGGGACCTCCGAGCGCTAGGGCTAAGCACTGGTTCAAAACCAAACCTAACCAATAGAAACCGAACTGAACCGAAAACCGAAATTTGATTTAAGGTTAACCAATATTTGTTTTCGATTTTGTCGATTTGGAATGGATAGAAGATCATTCTTGGAAAATTCGAACCGAACCGAAATTTAACCGAAACCGAAATTCGATAAATTCTCAAACCAAACCGAATAAATTGAGTTGTAGTTCAATTTGGTTCGACTTAAAATTTCCATTTGAGCCGACCCATGCTCCAACCCTACCAAGCGCCTAGGCTGCCTAGGCGCGATATTTAGAAAAGTGTCCATTACATAACTACATGACTTGTATTGTAGTTGCACACAATCCCAAATCCAAACCCTACAACCTCAAGTTAACCCTAACCCACCATACCCCACAATAGTCTACTTTTGTGTAAGAACATTGAGCACCCACAAATCCACACCAATACCTAAAACCCATCACCAAAGTGAGAATTATACCCAAGAAATTTGGCATAAAAACAGCTCATACCACACACAAACCAATTGAGTCAACTTACCTAACAAGCAAAGCTGGAAATGTAGGCCTTTGATGCCTTTGTTTCCCTATACAATGTACACAATCAACCCCATTCACTTTTGACAGTCTGTCTCTCCTTTAATCTCGCCACATATGATGCCAAATCAAAGCATAAAAAAAAGATGCCAGAATAAGAAGAAACAAGAACAAGAACAAGAGTAGCTGTGGAGTGGAGCCCAATTTAAAGCACCCATTATATGACAGCCAATCAAATCCCTCTTCTTGCTTGCAAACAATAAAATCAGAATTCCACCATCATCTTCATATGCAAACAACACAGATTCTAACAGGCTGGATCACAGTTCATCAACAAAAACAAACAAGTCCCATGATTGCAATCTTGATAATTATTCACTTGCTCGCCATCACAAATTGTTCATAATAGTTTGTCGATTTACAAGTAACCGTAAAAAGGCTCCAGGTTTTTTTTTATGAATGACTACTACAATTGAATGAATTCTACCACTTCTAGCAAATGTTTTGATTGTTTTCCTCCCTTTTTTTCTTTTACATTCCTAAGACTCCCTCTTATCTACACATATATCTGCCACACTACTACCTCCACATTCCACACATTCCCAAACTATGGTGCCAAAAAATAATCAAGAAATTACAAAAGGGAAGAAGAAGAACAGAGAAAGAGAAGTTGATTGATCTTTGGCGCTATACCTGGAGCGAAACCCGGGTTTTTATTGGTTTTAACTTCAAGCCCATGCTTTCCGGGGAGAGAAGCTCTGGCGAAATGCAAGTTGGACTAAGAGGGCTTCTTGGACTCCCTTTAAGCTGAGACGGTCTATAAAATCCGTATCCCATGAGGAAATACTCCATGGGGACGAGCATTGCGTACGGTTGTTCTTCTGTCACCATTGACCCACAAGCTTGTACCTAATTTTTACCAAACATTGAACCCGTAAGCTTAATTGTTCTAATTTTATTATAAGAAAAAAAAAAACTATTTTCTTGCGTGTTTCAAACCAATACAACAAATGGACTATGGCATCACATTACCTCAACTAAAGCACTGCATCGTTTTTCAAGTTTGGACATCATGTGTATGGCATCTGAGTAAAAAGGTGATTCATCTCCAACAAATATCAGCGTCCGACACCTTAGTTTCTTTAGGCCATCACTAATGTCTGGTCTCCTGTCAGTTTTCAGAGGCAAAATATTAGGAACACAAGCTCAGTCACAAAGGAGAGTTATCTGATAGGTAAAAATGTTTTAAGAGAAGAGTCTTCTTACCCATTCATTGCTTCAAGAAACCGTAAAACGTTTATACTCTGTCTCTCATCTAGCAGCTGAATATTGAAAAATATTCAATATGGTTGTTAATGACAGCAGAAGACAAGGTGAATCAAAGTGAAGCTGAAATCAGAGAAGAATAGACGTAAGTAAGCAATTGAAAGCACTAACCCTTCTACATGCTTGAACTATGTCTGATTCTGGGACCTCGGTGTTGCCTCGTATTTCCTGCATGACATGGAACCATATTTTAATCTCAGATGCACATTACGATGGAAGTGTTAAGTATGCAACACAAAGGAGCTGAAATCAAAGCACTACCTGACTGAAATACCTCTTCAGCAGACACTCTTTCACCAAACCACACATACCATAATAATAAAGCAAATTTGACATCACCTGCAGTTTGACTTCATTTGATCAGCTTAAATTTTTTTACAGATGGCATTTAACATGACATTACAGTGCTAAGGCAAAAAGTACCTTATTGTACAGCCATTCGGTCCAAGAAGGCGCTTTGCAGAGAGGTGATACAAGTATCAAACCAATAACACGCTCTCTATACTTAGTCTGCAACACATAAGGAAGGCCGGTTATTCATAAGCTAACATGAAAAAATGCAAGAAACTTTAATTAATAAGCTGAGAACATACTGCAAATAGGCTAAGGATGTAAGCCCCTGCTGTAGCTCCCATGCACATTACAGTATCAAGCCTGTAGAAGACACAAGGATATAGATTAAAAGAAACAGAGATATATGCATTTCCTTGAGCAAGAAATTATATGCAAGAAAGAAAAAATATAAGCATTTCTTCAAGCATAATAACTAACACCATTCAATTTATATGCGAGTGTCATACTATGTCACCAGAATATTACCTGAAGAAATTAAGAACCTCAAGGATCTGATCAGCTAAGTTTTCTGCAGATGGAACTGAGTCATTAGCACAAATTGCACCAGCTCCCAACTGCAAGAACTCTTAACAAGATTATTACAATGTAAATGTGAGTATAGGATAAAAGAAACTTAAAATCAACAGTAACAACTATAGAAAATGCAGAAAATTTACAGACCTCATGTCCGGGAGGACTGATATGGTAAATGCAGAAGTTGTGAAGCAGCAAAGAGGCAGCCTCAGGATAAAAGAAGAGTCCTTGGAAACAAGACATATCTGCAAAAAGCATGTGCATCGATTTAATTTTGTTATTTACATTGACTAATAACATCAAACATAAACTTGGTGAGGAATTAACTGCCCAGGGAATATAATTTAGTCCTACAATGCTAATTTGTCAGTGATGAGAAGTTTTCTAATAATGAAGAAGAATGAACCAGTTTTGTTACTCACGATTTAAAGCCAAATCGGGATAGGTCACCAAGCCTGGCTTTTCCCGATCTCCATAAACAATGACAGAAACAGAACCATAGGCAGTTTTTACATGATATTCCTGTCAAGGTTAAAAAAAAGAGATGAGATTAGCATGCTTGCATGTATTACAAATGAGCACGATAAAGAGGGAAAAAAAACACTTAAGTTATCAAAAGTATAGCATTTCATACGGTATAGAATGATCCATAATGTACAGATGAGGAGAAAGAACAAAAAAACTACTAGAGAAAGTAAAGAACTTTAACTTTATTTGGGTACCCAGGACTTATCCACAAATATTCCTTAATTAATAATGAATCCAGATAAAGTTTACACGCAAAAGGAAGCTTGCATGTGCAACTGAATATATGGCCTCATTTAGCAACCTGACAAAGCTGGAAGGAACTAACTTAAAATATCCTGGGTTAACACAAAATATGGGATAATCATGGTTCCTAACACTGAAATTTCTCTAACAACAATATAAAGACAATTCAAAGAACATCTCCAAATCTCAACAAGTTCAGAATACTTCATAGAAGCAGCAAACTTTACAGAATTTATTAATATTTTTAAAAAGAAAACAAAAAAAATGTAGACAATACAAACATCTATCAATAGAGCTATGAAGCCCCAAAAATGCATCAATTGTGACCTAATTAACACAACACACCTATCACTAGAGCTATGAAGCCCAAAAAAAATGTAAGCACAAAGTAAACATTGTTCTTTTCTGGTAACAGAAAGTCAAGGCTAACCGATGAAGAAAGAGGATTCTCAGATGGTTGATACCGCCATTGTTGACAAACCTAACTACTTCCCCTATCAAAGACAACCTAGTGACCAACCATTAGACGGAACATGAAAAACCATAAAACCGGTAAGTTGCCAAAAAACAACTACAAGAAACGGAAAGACAGTGGAGAAGTTTTGGGCAGCAAGAACTTTGGTAGAACAAGAAATTTTCACCAAATAACTTTACACTTCGCCATATCCCATATAACTCAAAAAGATGAAGCTTAAAGCAAGAAATGCCGCTCCTCGGATACTAATAAACCACACCAGTATAAGATACGAGTTGAAAAACCACAAAAAATGGAGCAAACAGAAATTTCTACTGAGAAGACAAATTGAAGGTTTTCGCCGACAATTAAGCACAATCAAAGAACAAAAATCGCCTAAGAAAGAGGAGACCAATCAGATCTGGCAGTATAATCAGCTCTAACGATTGAACTAGAGCACCAAACTCAAAATTGAAATCAATGGAAAGTGAAACAAACCTTTCCACCGAGGTAGATAGTCTCCACGTCAAGCGAAACGGAATCGATCGTTTCCGCCATTAATTAGCAAAAAGCTCTCTGCAAGTCCGAATGCCGGCCTTGCTCCCTCTCTCTTCTTCTTCTTCTTCAGACGCTTCGAGATTTGCAGACCTCCTCGTTCTCGATTGATCGCTTTTATACAAAGAATCAATTTCTCTCTCTCTCTCAATCTCTCTTTCGCTTTCTCTCTTCTACCTCCGAAGATCCCTCCGGTTTAGCCTCGCACCGACGCTTTTGTTTTTGGGGAATTCGAAGCGCAAACGACGTCGTTTTGGGAGTAGGTTTCGGAGACCGGTGAGCTGGCAACGTCACTGTGTGTGTTTTCACTCGTGGAAGATGCGTCAACGTCATTGCGGTGAAAGTCGTGGACACGGATTTTTGGACAGTTCCGCGTCAGCAGAGAAGCGGTAAAACTGTAAAAAAAAGAAGAAGATACGACAAAAATAATTACGGTGCCAAGTAGCAACAAACTTTATCCACAATTACCGGGAGGAAGAATGAGTCCATTTAGGAATGGTCATGAGTCATGACACATAACCTAACCCGCAAACCCGATTCGAATAGTCTGAAAATTTACACTCGAATCCGAATAAAATGAACCTAATAGACTCGAAATCCGTTAAGCTGACCGATTTAATATATTTATAAAATTTATAAAATTTATTTTGAATCTTATAATATATTTTACTCCCTCTGTCACATAATGTTCGTCCTAAAGGACGGTTTTCACACAAATTAAGAAAATAAAGTGAAGAAAAAGTAGCCAATAGAAATGGGAGAGAGAGTGTGATATTGATGGATAAAAATGAGAATAAAGAGAAGGAAAAAAGGAAATGATTAAAAAGGGTATTGGAGTAGATTTTTGATTGATAATACGGAGTATGGATAAAGGTGATATTGAATGAGAATAATATTGTAAGAAAGACATTATAGGACGGAGGGAGTATTAAAAAAATATATAAAATAATATTTTATAATTAAAAATTAATTTTAATAATCATAAAAAAAATAATATTTTAGACTCGTTGGTCAACCGATCCGACCGAAAACCCGCAACAAGCAATTTGATTGATCCGTCACCCATAACGAACCGAACACGAAATGATCCACCCGTTACTCGTCGGTAGGTCGGGTGACCCATCACCTACCTGCGAATTGTTAAATTACAACAATAAGTTATAAAATTCTAGAGTTAATAAAAGAAGTGGTGACTTGTGGACTGTGGTGATGCTGAAAAGGGGTGGCGATCGGAGTAAAGAAAACTAGATGTGAAGTAGTGAATGAGAGTTATTGGTGGTGATATTGAAAAGACAACAACGGAGATTCAAAGAAGATGACCGATGGAGTGGAAGTGACGACACCTGTCGGAGGAAACCGATCACTGCAAAACAAAACACAAGAGATGGCTAGATAGGTAATGAAATTTGATGGCGGCAATGTTAGGTTGTTAGATTTGTTGAAGTTATATATATATATATATATTACGTTATACTATGTGGGTGGTACGGGTGAGTTGGGTGGTGGGTCGAATGATGGGTCGGGTAAATCGGATGTAAAATCCTACTCATATTCAATACATCACCCGACCAACCTGTCACATGCTTTTGTTCAATTTTCCACCCCGTATAATTGAGTCGAGTAAAGAGGATAAACTGATCATCCGCGGATAATGTCCAACCCTAAGTTTATTAGTTAAAAAAGAGAGGGGGTACAAATAACGGAAATAACATTTTAGGATCTTACTAGTTTCAGAATTTTGTACAATTTTGATTTGTGTATTACGCCATTATTGAATATTATTATTTTAAAATGCATTCTAGATTTAAAAGTCGGTGAGTATAAAAAAGGAGTGAGAAATGAAAGTTGGTAAAACTTTTTAATAGAAAAGTGTTGATAACTTGAAAAGTAAAATTATTTTAAATTAGGGGTTTTTTTTACACTTATATATTAAATCTATAAAAGTTACACCAATACATTATTTACTTAATAGTGAAATTTATAAATTTTGAACTGAAAATATGGTTAAATATTCAGTTTCGACATATTTATTGTGAAGCTAATAGTGTCGCTAACTATCTACCTACTTTTTTTTTCCGCCAATAGTAAAAATTGTATTGAAGAAAGAGAGTAAAACCATATATCAACAAAGATATATGTGGAAAATACAACAAACCAAAAGCACCTTATATCATTCATAAACCTATCTAGCTACTTTAACTTCTTCGTTTAATATTGGTTTTTATTTATTTGTAACTCAAGGTATTAACTTTTTATTATTTGATTTCGTTTACTAGCCCCTCTAGAGGGCGTGAATAGTGCTGCCTCTTCTTCGAACAAAAAAAAAAGAGTTGTCCCGATAGCCGAAAAATATTACCGTAGGTTAATTATTTTGAGGGCCAATATGGTTTAAACTTTTAACCGTTGGCCTACAACATCTTTTTATGTTGGCCCATCAAATTTTTAGCCGATAGTGATTTGTATCCCGAATCCATCAACCTTAATTTACTGTTCTTTTAACTCGGAAGAATTTCCCCATATGAGAAAATAATTAGTTAGGCTCGATTGGATCGACAAATATCACACAATTTGCACCTCAAATGTTAAGTATTGAATTCAGTTATTATTGTCACATAACAGAATTTGAGTTTTACTAGGGTCCATTGGGTGCATTCTTCTAACATATTCAGATTATAAATGCCCTCATCTTGATCTTCTAAAATTTTATCTGGACAGAACTATATTAGCCGATGATGTTATTGTTTAATACCTAACATAAAAGAGAATGCTAATTAAATTGACATAACAATTATATCATCCAAGAGTTTGGATTACCATACAATCCACTACCCAAAACTTGTATATCTAATTTTCAATTATGTTCAAATTCGTGACAAGTGTTACTAATGTTATATTTTACACAATATTTTGCTTTGTTTGTTGTCATCACATCATTATGTTTATATGTGGTGGGTGGGCCTAAGTATAGTAATTGTGATCGGACAATCATCTGGCAATCGAAAGGCCAGGAAGCCATTGCCGACCATATTTTATGTTTTAAGATTTTTTTGATCTTCTTTTTGTTGGTTTTCCTTGTATCTAAGGTCAAGGAGAATGAATGAAAAGACAATACATAAACATACGAAAAATAAATATAAATAAATAAATAAATAAATACACGTATAAACTATAGGTGATTAAGTGTATAATTAACTATGAGAAAGGATCCCTTCATAAAACAATTAAGAGGAAGGAAAAGGGAGGACGTCAATGATTGTAATTGATTAGGGCATTACAACAATGGAATGATAATGATTGATTTTGCTTTTTGTAATGACCGGGATTAGTGTGTATCATTAAGGGGTGTAATTGATTAATAGGACAAACATGAACTAAACCGAACCAAACCGGAAAAATCGAACCGAATTGAAAAACGATATCTGGTTTAAGGTGAATTGAAAACCGAATCAAATTGAGTTGGTTCGGTTTCGGTTTCAATTTTTTTTGGTTTGAGATGGATAAAAGGTTATCTTTTGGAAATTTCGAACTAATTCGAAACCAAAAATTAGAAAATTCTTGAACTGAAAACCGATCCGGCAAAAAACGAACCGAATTGAAAATCGATATATGGTCTACGGTGAACCGAATCAAATTGAGTGTTCGGTTTCAGTTTTTTGGTTTGAGATTGATAGAAGGTTATCTTTTGGGAATTTCGAACTAAACCGAAATTTATTCGAAACCGAAATTTGGAAAATTCTTGAACAGAAAACCGATCCGACAAAAATCGAGCCGAATTGAAAAACGATATATGATTTAAGGTGTACCGAAAAACGAATCGAATTGAATCAATTCAGTTTCAGATTTTTCGGTTTGAGATACATAAAAGGTCATTCTTTGAAAATTTTGAACTAAACAAAATTTATCACAAAATAATAAACCGAAATTTGGAAAAAAAATTTAACTGAAAACCGAACTGAGTAATATCAGTTTCGGTTTAATAAGGTCGTTTCGGCTTCGGTTTGAACCGATCCATGAAAAAAATGGAATACCCAACTTATCGTTTTGATAAATTTCTTGCTAAATTTACTTTCAAGTGAACTTTCAAATGAATAATTGGGCATCATTATCCTGACT